>JAXMNL010001692.1:6708-17123 GCA_035128595.1 Eptatretus atami
GTGTGTATGTGTCTGTATGTGTGTGTGTATATATGTATGTGTATGTGTATATATGTGTGTGTATATATGTATGTGTGTGTATGTGTGTATATATGTATGTGTATGTTTTTGTGTGTCTGTGTATGTGTATGTGTATGTGTGTGTGTGTGTGTGTGTGTGAGAGACAGATATATCTTCAGCTTCCTTGCCTGCTTCCTCACCAAAAACACAGCCGCACGCCATCCTTGAGACCAGGCGAAGCACAAGTGTTCAACAAGGTATGGGCTATTGGCCTGTGCAACACAACAATTGCATTGTGGGTTTTTGTGCAATACACCTTTGAGTCAAGGTTGCTGCCCGCTTTCAGAGCTGATCACCGCCGCTCAAAAATAATCTTCTCCTTTTGCAACAATGAGGTGCACTTTTTGAGATGGAGTCAGCTAAGCGGCTTCATCGAGTCTCCCCAAGACGTTTGGACAATACAACATGGAATTATGGTACGCAAGGGAACCCGCTCAGACGAAGTCACTGGCAACTGGCAACACGACGGATACGCGTCGCACTTTTTGAACACGGCCTTAAAACCAGTGGATGGGGGCGCCTGGCTCACACCGTGTGGACTTTTGGACATGTTCCTAGTGGACCCCGAAAAAGGACCATGGACCACCAGTTTGAGAACCACTACCCCAGACCCTAATTTTTTACCTCGCCACCGACGGTGAGGAGGTTGTTTACACCCCTTTCTGTCTGTTTATCTGTGTGTTTGTGCAGATACTTCAAGAAGTTGTAAGACGACCGGATGAATTATGTGGACAGGTTGGGTGTTGTGACCAAGGACAAAGTGATTCGATTTTGGAGAAGATCCAGTTCCAGATTCCGCTACTTAGAATTCTTTAAAGTGATTCTTCACCATTGATAAGATCGGGCCAAAACGCAGTATAGCAGGCTATCTCATATAAGGTGTGGACGGATTCGGACACAACTTGGTGGACACGTTAGGGAGTTGACAAGGACGCAATTGATTCGATTTTGGTGAAGAATCAGAATCCGGATCTGGATACGAGATATATTTAATTTTTTTAAGTGATTCTTCACCATTGATGGGCCAAAAATGATATAGTACTGGATAGCATGATATTTAAAACATGTAATGGCCCGATATGTTCTCAGTGATCAGGCGTTATGTGGTGGAGTTATGTCGCTCCACCGAGTTCCCCTTCTAGTTTTATTTTGTGAACAACTTGGGCATCATGTGTGATGAAGGAGTTGGTCAAGTTTTTCATCGAACGTTTGTGTGTGTGTGTAGTTTCGAGAAGAGAGCAATACCTATTTTTTGGGGGGGGGGCTCAAAAAACCTGTCCAGTGCTGGAGTTCCTCAAGGCAGTGTTCTGGCGCCATGTTCTTTTTTCTGGTTTTCACAATGATCTCTCGCGACTCTCTGGAAATCCTCGAAACTCTTTGCTGATGACTCCACCCCTGCCGTACATCTGTCACCCTCCGAATCGGCCAAGCAGCAGCTTCTTCGCTCTTTCCAGATCTGGGTTAAAAATACAAAACTGGTCCAAACACGTGGAAATGTCTTTCAATCCGACAAATCTCCACACTCTCACTTTGTTTTCTCGAAAGGACCGTTTTAGAACCCCCCCCCCCCCCCCCACCACCACTCTAACTTTCTCACAATCCCCTTAAAGAAGAAGTCTTCATTCAAGCTTTTGGGCCTCACATCTGCCATGATCTTTCCTAGGAAAGCCAATCACCAAGCTGGCCCTCCAAAGCCAGCCCGCTGACTGGGCACATACGTCGTGGCAAAGTCCTCACTTGGCACAACTGAACTTCGAACCATTTACAAAGTTTTCCTTCACAGCCTTGATCGAGTGCTACTCTTCCCCTGGGCTGGTGCTCCTGCCTCTACTTCTCAGCTTCACACTGTGGAAACAAAGGCTTTTAGGATCATATGATAATCTCCCACGATGAGGCTGCAGTGTTCGGGTCTCTCACTCTCTCACCAGAGGCAGGTCGGTGATCTTTCTGTCTTCTACCGTTCTCCTCTCCGGTTCTCGCCCCCCCCCCTTTGCTGTGCTCGTATCTGTCCCCACCATATTTCCACAGGCACTTCAAGATCACCAAACAACCCCCTCCTGGGGTAAAACTACCAACATCACGAATCCCTGCTCACTTCACTCTTTCATTTCTTCTTTTTCCCGCCTTTGAATAAACTCCCCCCCCTCTATTCAATCCCATTCTCCCTCCAGGCCTTCAAACAGCTCTTCCAGACCAACCTCTTATCATCTCCCCATCCAAATCCTCGATCTTCTTCTACCCCGTTTAATTCCACCCCAAACCCACCGCCTTCAAATTCCCTGCCTCCTTCCATGAAAGTCCCGTAGTGTCCATCTTGTATTCCCGTGTTCCCCGCCCCATCCCTCTCCCTTCCACAGATCTAATATCTCTTGTTCCCACTGTTTTGTGCCGTACCTCTCCTGCCCCATCTTATCTCCTGCTCCCTTGTTATATTCTTTGTTCGCTCTTTTACGAGTCTCGACAGTTGTAACAACCCCCCCCCCCCCGTAGACCCCCCCGGACCTACTTTTAATGCTGTGAATCAACTTTGGTACAAACAGGGTGTATGAAGTTGCGGTCAGATTTCATTAGAATTGCATGTGTAGTTCTGACAGAAACAAATACTTATTTTGAGCGGGCAACCCCGTAGAACTCCTAAGGCCAGATTTTTTTTTCATTCCCATGAACAAACTTGTACAATACACATGTGAACGTTGTGGGTAAAAGTTTCCCCGAATTGTGATTGTGGTTTCAGAGAATGAAGTTGAAGTATTGTGGCAGCCCGGACGGGAGATGCAACGCGACCAGGATACAGACACGCCAATCCCTGTCCAGGTGAAGCTAATTACTATACCTAACTGGAATTGCCACTCTATAACTGTGGCAGTGATGACCGGTACCGAGACGTCCCTTTTGATGCAAACCACCACTTGATCGGACACCTGTCCCTGACCATGACGCGTTATTATTATTATTCAATTGAAATCAGAATGGGATTAACAATAAAAATTCACTTCAAATTCAAATTGAAAGGCCAAATAGGTGCAGTCCCTTCATGGAGTCATGAAAGGAAACACGAACAAGAAAAAAAACAAAGATGAAGTCATCAGGAGGAACCTAATAGGATTCACATTTCAACTGCTGCTGCGCTACCCTCAAAACCATCCGGGCACAGCCAAGGAAACTTACTCAAAACAAAACAACAAACAAAAAAAAACCGATGAAAATTAAATAATTTCTGGCTGCTGGACATAATATGTGTCCCGATCAAGTTGAAAATTATAACATTCTTCCCCATCACTACTAGATCATAATTTGAAGTTTCATGTTGATGATGAAGCGGTTTAAGAGAAAGTTTCGAAAACATTTTCAACTCATCCCAATATGGCTGCCAGACCATGTGACCTCTCAATTATTCTGTGCAATATCCTGCTATCCCCAGGCTTGGGAATATGGTGTGTAACAGTTTCCCTCGATCTTTCCCCCTCTGGAGAAGAAGATTTGAAGGTTTAAGACATAATAATAATAATAATAATAATAATAATAATAATAAATAATATGGCTTGCCGAACACTGACCCGATGACGTCGTCAATTTTTTTTTCTATGACCAATTATCCCGATATGAACCCCTCAAAATTTTCATAACTGATGGATGTTTAGCCTTTCAATGTATGCAAATTATACATCATAATGAAGGCACCTATATGACATCATTTTTAAAAAATCTACTTCTTCCCCTGAAGAGTACTTCCACGAGCAAGTTTCAAGTTGTTTCTATGGTGCGGGTTTCGGAGATACAGAGGTCCAAAGTTTTTCCTTTCTTTCCCAACATAAGCTGCCCCACCATGTGACCTATGATGTCACAGTTATCAATCTCTCATTCTATATGATGTAGTCACGCTACGGGAATAAATTTGTGTCAATCAGACAGTGGATTTGCAGCCGAAAACACACGTTCTGTTGCGGACAAACAAACAGACAGGACAAACAAACAACAAGAAAAAAACGTCGTGCAGAGCATGATACTTTGCAAAATCGACCCCCCCCCCCTCTCCAAAGGTGCCAGGGATACTAGCAAATATGTCATTGATTAAGATTAAAATTGGACAATCTTAATCAAAAGCTCAGGTCAATCAGGAATAAAACTGATTAATTTTCAGTATTGAATTGATGACTTTAGAAGCTTGACCTTGACCTTTTCACCTCAAATTAGTTGGTTTCCAAAATTCAGTGATGCAATATGAAATTGGCGTTTATATTCAGGTTAATCAGATGAAAAATTTGACGGTTTTTCAGATTAAATTTGATGATTTTTATAAGTTTGACTTTGAGCTGACCTTTGACCTTTTTGACTCTCAAAAATAGTTGCTTTCCCAATTTCAGTGATGGACTTATACAAATCCTGTTCAACTCTCAAGTTAACAGGATGAAATTGATGGATTTTCAGTTAAAAAATTGATGATTTAAGAAGTTTGAGATTGAGTTGACCTTTGACGCTTTTGAATCTTCAAAAATAGTTGGTTCCCAATCCATTGGATGGACTATCAGATCCTGTTTCAACTCTCAAGTTAACAGGATGGAAATTATGATTTTTCAAGTTAAAAAATTGTGATTTTAGAAGTTTTGACCTTGAGCTGACCTTTTGACCTTGACCTCAAAAAATCGTTTGCTTCTCCAATTCAAGTTGATGGATCGATGAAAATTCTTGTTCACTCTCATCTCAATACAGGATGGAAAATTTGATGATTTTTTCAGTTAAAAATTTGATTGATTTGAGAATTTGAGATTGAGTTGACCTTTGACCTTTTGATCTCAAATAATAGTTGGTTTCCAAAATTCAGTAGTTACCATGAAAAATCGTGAAAAAAAAAAATAGACTTTTAGAAATTTGGAACCTTCAAAATCAATGGGATTCTCAGTTGAAGAACTAGTTTCGTGATATCGTTTGTTTAAATTGTGACCTGTCGGCGATGACAGACAGACAGAATAACAAGAAGATGAATGTCGTTGCAGAGCACGACACTTTGCAAAATCCACAAAAAATTGACCTCAAAAATAATTTGGTGTGTTGGAATTCAATGACCAAACGTGCAACTCCTCTTCAAAATTTTCACGTCAAATCGCGTATAAAATCCGACTATTTTTTAGAATTTCGGCCTATGTGGACCTTTTAGTCGACGTTACCTTCAAATAATTGGCTAGTTGAATTCAGTGACCTGAAAATAAATCCTCTTCAAATTTCACATCAATCGGATGAAAATGAGAATTTTTTCAATAACAAATCAGGATGATTTGTAGGGGTGCACCTGGGTTGACCTTTGAACCTTTGACCTCAAAAATAGCTTGCTTCCCAATTCAGTGATGGACTGACTATGCAAATCCTGTTCGAACTCTTCAAGTGTAACCAAGAATGGAAATTGAATGATTGTTCAGTAAAAATGATGAATTTTAGAAGTTTGAGATTGAGTGACTTTGACTTTTGATCTCAAAAAATAGTTGGTTCTCCAATTCAGTCATGTACCATGAAAAATGGGTAAAAAAAAAAATAACTTTAGAAATTTGAACTCAAAATCAATGGTATTCTCATTTGAGACTAGTTTCGTGAATATCGAGTTTTAAAATTGTGACCTGTTGGTATTGACGACGGACAGAATAACAAGAAGACGAAACGTCGGTGCAGCGCACAACACTTTCTGCAAAATCCATAAAACAATTTGACCCAAAAATAATTGCTGGTTGAATTTCATGACCAAACTTGCAACTCCTCTTCAAATTTTCACCGGTCAATCGGATGGAAAATTGACTATTTTAGAAATTCGGCCTATGTTGAACCTTTAGTCGACTACGTTGACCTCAAAAAATAAATTGGCTAGTTGAATTCAGTGACCTGAATATAAATCTCTTCAAATTTCCCATCAATCGGATGAAAAATGAGGATTTTTCAATAAAAATCGCATGATTTTAGGGGTGCCACCTGAAGTTAGACCTTGACCTTTTTGACTTAAAAATAGTTGGTTCCCAATCCAGTGACCGCAATATGCAAATCTGTCAAGATTTCAAGTCAATCGGAATTCAAAGATGACCTTGACCTCAAAATCAATGGGCTTTCTCCAGAGACGACCTCTTAAACTGCAAAGTGTATCCACACTTTAGAGAATAACATTTTAGAGAATAACATGCTATACAATCGTTTGTTGCCCGATCTCTCAACGGTTGGAAGAACCACCTTGAAAAATTCTCAGATCTGGATCCGGGATTCGGGATCTTCACCAGAATTTAGCGTGAGGTCCTTGGGACCGGTCAACTACCGTGCGCAATTTTTTTTTATAACGATTGGAGATGAAAACCGTGGCCAATGACATCGTGTGACACACATAAACGACAGACGAACGCGACAACAAATCATACTTGGCCAAAAAAAAAATTCGCCACGTCCAAATACAGACAATAAAAACAATCACACTGTGACCAACATACTTGGAAAATCTTCCATTTTGCAAGTAACAAACAAACAAAGGGATCCAAATTGCAAGAACCCTCTCCTCTGACTACGAGGGTACACGAACGAAGCTGGAAACCGTCGGTTTGCTGAAACACCAATTATCCGTCCGAGTTACAAAACATTACGATATGCTCACTTTGCGGACTTCAAAACAAACCTCTGATACCCCCTTCACCCTTTGCCCTTCCCCACCCCCCCCCCTCCTCCTTGCCCTCTCCCAAACCCCCCTCCTTTGCCCTCTCCCCACCCTCCCCTTTGCCCTCTCCCCACCCCCTCCCCTTTGCCCTCTCCCCACCCCTCCCCTTTGCCCTCTCCCACACCCCTCCCCTTTGCCCCTCTCCCCACCAGCCTCCCCTTGCCTCTCCCACCTTCCTCTCCCACCCCTCCCCTTTTGCCCTCTCCCCACCAGCCTCCCCTTTGCCCTCTCCCACCCCCTCCCCTTGCCCTCTCCCCACCCCCTCCCTTGCCTCTCCCACCCCCCCCCCTTGGCCTCTCCCCACCTCCCCCTTCCTTTGCCCTCTCCCACCCCCCTCCCCTTTGCCCTCTCCCCCCCCCGTCCCCTTGTTGCCTCTCCCCCACCCCTCCCCTCCTTTTCCCTCACCTTGCCCTCTCCCCACCCCCGCTCCCCTTTGCCCTCTCCCACCCCCCCTCCCCTTGCCCCATCCCCACCCCCCCCTTGCCCTTCTCCCACCCCCCCCCTTTGCCCTCTCCCCAACCCCCCCCCCCTTTGCCCTCTTCCCCACCCCACTCCCCTTGCCCTCCCCCCACCCCCCCCCTTGCCCTCTCCCACCACCCCCCCTTTGCCCTCTCACCCCCACCCTCCCCACCCCTCCCCTTGCCCTCTCCCCACCCCACCTCCCCCTTTGCCTCTCCCTCCCCCCTCCCCTCTTTCCTCTCCCCCCCCTCTCCCTTGCCCTCTCCCACCCCCCCTCCCCTTTTGCCCCTTCCCCACCACCCCCCCTCCCCCTTTGCCCCTCTCCCCACCCCAGAAGTCCTTGATGTCCGCTTTCACTCACCCACGATACAGGCTTTGACAGGTCCTTCCGTTTTGGAGGGGGGGCGGTGGTAGGAACGGAAGGACAACAATTAACACATACCAGATGAGAGCTTTCACCTGCAGCATTGCCTGGAAAATAAAAAAATTGTAATCACCCTCAACCCAGCCAGCAGGTGGCGTTACAAACGGTAACAACCTGAAAATCAATCATTCACGGCCTCTCCCTCACCACCCCCGCTTCGCACACCCTGCGTGAGGCCGCAGCCACATATCCTATGTTACCCCACCTCACCCTCCCCCCCCCACCCCCCACGCCCCACCCCACGCGCACCACACACACACACAACACACACACACACACACCACACACACACACACCACACACACACACACACACAAGTGTGGTATGTGTACCCCTAATTTGGAAGTTTGTAACTTAAAATATTTGGCCGTGCCACAAGGAACCACACAGCAAAGAAGGGAAGAGAGAAGGAGGGACAATGGGGCAGTGCAAGCCCACGAGGAGGGTAGACTTAGCAAGGAGAATGATACGTTATGCTTGATGACCGAACACACCACAACACACACGACACACACACACACACCAATTACACATACACATACACATACACAACACATACAATACACATACACATACACACACACACACACACACACACACATACACATAACACACACACACACACACACATACACATACACACACACACACACACACACACACACACATACACATACACACACCACACACACATACACATACACATACACATACACATCACATACACATACACACACAACACATACACACACATACACATAACACACACACACGCTTACACACACACATAATACACCACACACGTACACACACATACACATACATACAAACACACATCACATCAACACACACACAACACATACATTCATATACACATACACACACACGTACACACATACACATACACACACACTACACACCACACATACACATACACACACACGTACACAACACACATACACACACCACGTACACGCACACATACACACAAAAACACACACACATACACACACACAAACACACTGCACACATACACACACGTACACACACAACACACACAAACACACACACATACACACACGCACGTAACACACACATAAACACGACATAACTACACACAACATACACACACATACACACACATACACACACTACACACACACACACACACACACACACACACACTACACACACACACATACACACACACACACACATACACACACACATACACACACACACACACATACACACACAACACACAATACACACACATACACACACACATCACACACATACACATACACACCCAACACACACACACATACACATACACACACACACACCACACACACAACTACTACCACACACACATACACATAACATACACATACACATACACATACACATACACACCACACATACACATTACACACACATACACATACACTATACACATACACACATACAACACGTACAACACACACATATACACACCACGTAACACACACATATACACATACATACAAACACACCACACATTCACACACACACACATACATATATATACAACATACACACACACTTACACACATACACATACACACACACACGTACACACACACATACACATACACACACACGTCACACACACACATACCACACCACACTACACACACAAACAAACACACACATACACACACACATACACACACTGCACACATAACACACACGTACACACAACATACACACACAAACACACACACATACACACACGCACGTACACACACACATACACACCGTACATACACATACACACACACATACACACACATACACATACACACACACTACACACATACACACACACATACATAAACATACATACACACGTACACACAATACACATACACACACATCATACACACACATACACATTACACACACATACACACTATACACACACACATATTACACACACATACACACATACACACATACACACATTACACATACAACACGTACACACATACACACATACACATACACACATACACATACAACACATACAACACATACACACTACACACATACACCACATACACACATACAACACATACAACACATACACACACACACATACACACATTACACATACACACGTAACACACATATACACACACATATTAACACACACACACATACACACATACACCCACGTACACACACAATACACATACACACACACATACACAAACACACACACATTACACACACATATACACACATCACATACACACATACAATACACAATTAACATACACACACATATTACACAGACGTACGTACACACCATAATACACATACATACACATACACACATACACACATACATACACATACACACATATACCACACACATATACACACATACACAACATACACACACATATACACACACATACACACCATCCCTGAATTTTTTGCACATGTGCACACACACACTACATACACATACACAACACAGTACACACACATACACATCATTATACACATACATATACACACCAATAAACATAACACTACAGTACAATATACACATACACATACACATATACACATACACATACATATACACACACACACACATACACACACATATACACAAACATATATACACATCACGTAACACACATCACACACATACAACATAAACATACACTACATACATACACATACCACATATACACACCACATACACACACACACTATCCCTGAATTTTGCACATGCGT
>JAXMNL010001693.1:0-11006 GCA_035128595.1 Eptatretus atami
GCAAGCAGATGGGAAGAAGAGAAGAAAAACAGAAGGGAGGAGAGAGAGAAAGAGAGAGGAGGAGAAGAAGAGAGAAAGAGAAGAGAATGAATAAATAATCAAATAGGAACTAATTTCAAAAAAAAAGATTGGGGTATTACAGAAAATTAACTTCAACCCCCACCAGGAGGAAACAAAGAAAGAAATTACAAGGTTCTACTTGGCCAATATTTCTTGTTTAAGGGACTAATTGACATGCGTTTTCAAAGGCTATTCATTTAATCAAAGTTATTTTCCTTAATAAAGGGAGGAGAGAGTGAAGGCGCATTTTCTAAGGGATTTTCTTATGTTTTTTAAAAAATAAATGATTTCCAAATGTTGACATGTGGAAACTAAAAAGGTTTTTTGGCCCACTCTTGCAGGATATTTTTTCTTTCATAAAATAAAATTGAGTTAATTGTCTCCAAATGGTAAAAAAAAAAAAAATAAATACTAAAAAAAATTTTTCCATATTTAAAAAAAGTAAAAATTAAACGGGTATACAAGAAAAAGGGTATTATTTCGGGTGTGGTTCAAAAAAAAAAAAAATTCCCAATTACTCCAAACACAAAAAAAACTCGCGAGGAAAATACAAAAAAAGGTTCTTTTTATTCAGGAAGTTAAAAATTAACAAAAAAACTTTTACTGGGAATCACCCCAGGAATTTTACCATTTCTACCCAAGGTTATTTCTTTCTTGTGATTCCAGGGCACAAAAAACCTTGATAAAAGATTAGATGACAGACAATCCTAAACCATGGGAAGTAAACCTATCGAATCTAGGGTTGATGAAAGTGTGCATGCAGACACGATAAATATTGATTATGGGGAATACCACAAACTTTAGAAAAAGAAAAGCAGGAGCCGATAGAAATGTTGATATCTTGTTCTTGATTAACAAAATCCAACTTTGAGAGAATAAAGTTTACGTTTCATCTGAAGAAATTTTAATTTCAGTGCTAAAAAATTGAAAAACTTGGACTTGGAAATTCAAAAAAAAAAACATTGGAACCTCTAAATACTGTCATTAAAATTGAAAAAAAAGCAATAAAGCTGGATAGGATTACCATTAAACCTATGATTCACAAAGTTTCTAAAGGAAGGTTATTCCAAGAAGTATTTAAATCTGGGTCCGCTGATTGATTGAAACTCAATAATATAAGGGAAAGATGCTGTAACCGATCTATTGAGATAATACGAGGTTACCATTAAAAAAACCACAAAAAAACCATGTTAATACTCTTTATGTTAAAGCCTTCAACAAGATATTTATAGAAGTAGAAAAACCAAAAATGTGGAAACTGATGAGAGAGATTATAACAAAACGATTTAGAATTTCCTAAAAAATTAAACATATTAACATTATACAGTTACCTTTAATGAAGGAATCGCGTTGTATATTGAACGTTTTAATCTACCTTAAAAGAGGAGGGACTATATAAAAAATTCACACAAAACTCGGTCCACAACCAATGGTATACTTTTATTCATATTTGTTGCAAAGTATAATAAACACTGATCATTTACGTCACAAATATAATCCATCAGAAACATTTTACAAATAATTTGAAAAAAGAATTAACTGTCAGAAAAAACCTAAAATGCCAGGAACGTTTGCGTGATATCGTAGAATTAAATCAGTGGAAAAATTCTCATTTTGAAAAGGTTTTTTTACTGAAACGATGGACGAAAGAAACTGTTTAAAAAAATTGTTCTGTAAAAGATACGTCCTGGACTATAAACATATATGATTTAGAACGGAAGAGATTAGTTCATTATCACCAAAAATACCAAAGACAAAATAATTGAATTTTTTTTTGACTCTCGCTCTTTTTTTTACTCCACCCACAACAAACCCCGCCCACACAAACCCCACACCATAACCCCACCACAAACACAACCCCCACAAGCCTCCACAACCACCAACAAGCTCCCACCCACATTTCCATCATTATTCAATAATTAGTTGATTATATATCCCCACACACAAACATGTTTTAATTTAAAAATATTCCCACTCATTCCAACCCAATACCCAACCATCTCTCCACCATCCATTGGAATCCACACAAACCTCATCCACATTCGCCCCTCCCAATAAAACTCCCCAACCCAACACCAAGCCCCTCCCACCCACCGAAAAGCCCCGGCCACACCAAAGCCCCCTTCCCCCCTCCCTTCCATCCCAACCCTTGAAACCCACTCCACCACAAGTACCCCCCTCCCCCACCAAGCCCTCCCACAAACAAAAGCCCCTCCCACACCCGAAAGCCCGCCCACACAACCCTCCCCCCCTCCATACCCACCACAAAGCCCTTCCCACACAAGCCCCCCCCACCAACACCCCGCCCCCACACACGCCCCACCCACACCAAGGCCCCCGCCCCACACAAGCCCGCCTTCCCCCTCCCCCCCCCTCCCCCCCCCCCCCCCCCCCCCCCCCCCCCCCCCCCCCCCCCCCCCCCACCCCCCACACCCCCCCCCGCCCTCCTTTTGCGCCCCCACCACCTTTTGACCCACCAACTCCCTCATCCCCACCCCCACCTTCCCCACACTCCCACAACCGGTGAGGGAGGGGGGATAGGGAGTGATGGCGTCATGGGAGCGCACCTACCCCCCTTCATTCATATGCTTTTATATCAAAAATCAAGTAATTGTAAAAACAAAACATATAATCATCAATATTGAATATAAATATTTCATTTGCGAGAATGTATAAATTCTTTCCCAAGGCAAATCTTCTTCAAGAGTTCTTGTGATTTCTAAAAACTCAGGGTGGTAGGGGGACAACCATTATTCTGTTTTGAAACAAAAACAGTGGATAATTAATTAGGTTTTATAAAATAATTAACATATCTGTTTAATAATAATAAGCGGTGTGGGTTCTCGAGGTTCAAGTGCCTCGCTTGAACCACTGAATAACCACACCAAGCCGGACTCAAGCCTGTTCATTCCTTCCGAGGGCCAAATAAATGGAATTCGGTTTTGTACTGGCAAAAAAAAACCGCGTCAAAATAATATGCAAACCAAAAAAACACCATGAAAGGCCACATTCCAAAAAAGATTGATATTAATAAAAAAGGAATAAAAAAAAAACAAAAATAATCTAAATAAATATTTTCAAAGAAACAATTTACCTCCAGAAAAATCATGTGTTGTAATCAGAATTGGTTCAAGCAGCTTATTGGTTGTTTTGTTGGATCGAGCTGAAAAAAAAAAAAATTATAAAAATAATAGTCAAGGGATATAGATGGGAGAGGACAGATTAAAGAGAGGGTAGTTAAGAAAGACCCAGAACAGAGACAAACCAAAAGAGAAGAAGAGGAGAGAGATACCAAGACAACAGGCGAGAATACAGAGGAGACAAAAAACAAGGAACCAGGCGACAGAGAACACGTGGCCCACCTACACCGCCCCCACACGCAACAAACAACACCCACGGCACAACGCAACGCCACATCCCACAAACATACAACAAGACCCCACCAAACCACATTACACCACAATACACGCACCAACAACAACCCACCAAAACCACCACGCACCCCCGCACACACAACGACGCAACACAACCACGCGCGTTCGCGCACACACACAACTACGCACACACGCACGCACAACACACACAAACACACATACACGCAACAACCAAACCCAACACACACGCAGCACACAAACAAACAGCATGCCAAAACCCACCCCAACGCACGCCAAACACAAACACACCACTCACACACAAACACGCACACACCACACGCACCACACAAACGGTCGCGCACAGCACACCACACACCACTACGCCACATACATACAACACTAAATACACCACACACACATACACCCACCACATACAAAACAACACAACACCACAACGCCCAACCCAACCAACACAACACACACGCAAACGCAAACACACAAACACCACGCCCACACACACCTAGCGCCGCCACCACCACACACACATTTACACACCCACAACACGTTCTCACCGGTTGGTTTTAATTCACTCGAAGACAAGTGGCCTTGATAATTCTTCGGAACCATTTCCATTAATGATGTTTCAAATTCTCTTCTAAAATCACTACTTCATCATAGCATATCTCAGATACGATGCCTCACGTCAAATTGTATAAAATTCCAACGTCACCCAGACCTGTAGAAACAAAAAAATATTACGATATTCACGATAAAAATAATCATTTTGGCTTCATCGTTTCAAAGAAATAAAACCCATAAAACGTACCAAACTTAGTCGAATTTATTTCATCGAAGAGAGAGTCAAAAGTCCATGGCCAGTTTTACATTGTTAACAAAGGTAAAATCAGAGGCCGCGCTATAAAGACGTCTGTGAGTCATTAATCTTTTTCTCAATTCTCTTCTCAGATCTGCATCACTCACAAAGAGAATTAATTCCATGCACCTCTCTGAATATATGAAAAACTGCTCTCTTCCTATGCCTGAACCCTGCCCAGAAAAAAATTATATAATTATCCACATTCCAAAATAATCCCACTTGCTTCTCGGTTCATAAGAGAGGCCCATTACACAAAGTACCAACTTGTGGTTTGACGTTTTGTTCGTGAAAAAACGACCTTTGCATCCTCAGTTTGGTAAAATGAAAATCCCTGGCCTGTTCTGGCAAACTGTCTGGCGAAATTCACTTATAAGGCAACGCGATAGGAAAATTTCCAAATCGGGTGCCACAGGAAATGACGTTTCTGGTGAGAACAAGCTTGGGAAAATATTGGGATTCATTTCTCTATATTGAATCATTCGAAAAACAATACTAAAAAAATGTTATTAAAACTTGATTTAATTACTCTGATTTAACGGAAGCTTAACTTAATTAAACTTATGTTTAAAGGCCTTGTACCGCTTTTCTAATTGTATAATAAAACACAGGTGTTCATCACAACAATTAGTTCTGTTTTTTCACCAGCCACACATCGGACAAAAAAAAACACCCCTCATTTACGCACACGACCGTGTCCGGAAAAAAAAAAAACACTTCTCATTTACACGCACACAACGGACGCCCGGTTCGGTCGCTAAAAAAAAAACACCTTCCTCAATTTTACAGCCACAAACTGGAAAACATTTAAAAAAACTAGTTATGGTTGTTTATACAAAAAAAATATATACAACTCATGATGGTTCAATGAGAACATAAGAAAAGTATTCATTCGTAATGCACCAAGATCTTAAATAAAAAGATCAAAATTTTTATTTTAATAGTTTTTAATGGATTTATTGTGCAAAGAAAATATAAACTTTGAAGGAAAATTAGAAGAACAAAAATTTAAGTTTCAAATTAGTGAGCAAAAAAACAATATATATTGTTATTTGAAAATGATTCCCCGCTTACAGGTCAGAAAGCTCTTCAGTCACCTGAACCAAACCACATTACTACGTTACTAATGAAACCATCTTTACTGTCCGCTATGTTATTTTGAATGCAATCCCCTAGTTAAAAAGGAGACAAACAAATAACCTGGATTAAAAAGGCGGTTAATTTAGGAAAAAAAATTTGAATCGCTGAATCTCCCCATGAAATTTACATGGAAAAAAGTAGCACCAAATCAATTATCCACCCCACTCATAAGCTTCTAAATAAAAAAACATTACCAATATTCTCTCTAGAATAAAAAAACATTACCATCATCTCTCTCAACAAAAAAACATTACCATCAGATCTGTCTCGATAAAAAAACATACTGGGTTATCTCAAGATAAAACATAATCATGTATCGATTAAGAAAAAAATACATGTATCTCTATGCGAATAAAAAAAATAATACCATGGATCTCTCAGTTATAAAAAATATTACCATGTATCTCCTCTTCAAATAAAAATTTATACCAGGCATTCTCTCTGAATAAGAAAACATACTCATGCACCTCTACCAGAATAAAAATAATACCATATTATCATCTAGAGATAAAAACATTACCACTGCGTATCTCCTCATGGAATAAAACAATATACCATTATCATTATAGAATAAAAAAATTATACAATGGAATACCTCTCTTGCGAATGAAAAAAACCATGTATCTATCTAGATAAAAATAGCCTGTATCTCTCTTAGAATAAAAAATTTATACCGTATCTCTCTAGTACAAAATATTTACCCATGGTATTCTGCTCTGATTAAAAAAAAATATATATTACCATGGGTATTCTCTCGAGAATAAAAACCAAACAGACCATTAACAATCTCTCTAGAATAAAAAAAATTATTAGCCATACATCTCTCCAGAATAAAAAAAAAATAACCACCAGTATCTCTTCCAGAATAAAAAACCATAATTTACTATGGTAATTCAACTCGAAATAAAAAAAACATACCGCATGTATCTATAATAAAAAAAAAAAATCCCAACCTATCTCTAGAGAATAAAAAAAAATTTATAACAGCATCTCTTCTTAAGAATATTAAAAAATTATTTTTCACCATTTGTATCTTCTATAGATAAAAAGAATATTACCAGTACTCTCCGAGAATAAAAAATAATACCATGTACTCTTAGATAAATTACATACCATGAGTATCTCTCGAGAATAAAAATATACCATGCGTCTCGCTCGAATAAAACATGACCATAGTATCATTCTCCGGAAAAAAAAACTACCATGATCTCCGAGAATAAAAACATATGCATGTATCTCTCTAGAATTAATAAAAAATTATACCATGCATTCCAAAGAACAAAAATATTACCCCATTACTATTAATGATAAAACATATTTTACAATGGTATCTCTCTCGAATAAAAAAAAAATTTACCATGGGCATCTTCAAAATAAAAAAATATACCATGGTTTCATATAGAACAAAACAACAATTACAATTATCTGTCACTCGAAGAATTAAAAAAATTTTACAATGGTCTCTCAAGAAAAAAATATTACCCATGTCAAAAATTAAAAAATAACAAATGGTACTCTCTTAGAATAAATAAAATAATACCCAATGTTACTCTCAGAAAAAAAACAATACCATAGAACTCTTTAGAATAAAAATAATACCATTGCGATCTTCTCTGAAATAAAATAAAAATATAAACCACCCCCCCGCACTCTTCAAGATAAAAAACACATGACGCTTCTCTAGAATAAAAAACATTTTACATGTACTCTTTCTAAATAAAAAAAAACATACCATTATCTTAAAAATTAAAACATACAATATCTCTCTGATAGTAAAAAAAAACATACCATGGCATCTCTTCGAAATTGAAAAAACTACCATAGTTCTATTCTCATTAAAAAAAAAAACATTTACCATGTATCCTGAGGAATAAAATCATATATACCATGGTATCATATAGAATAAAAAATTACCAATGATCTCTATGAATAAAAATACCATGGATCTCTCTAGAATAAAAAATACCACCATGCATCTGTCGCAGAAAAAACACCACTATTATCTCTCTTAGAAAAAACATTACCATGATCTCTCTAGAATAAAAATAATACCATTATCCCTTGAATATAAAAAAACCCATGCATCCTCGAGGAATTAAAAACACCACAGGGTATCTCTCTGATAAAAACATTTACCATGCATTCTCTCTCGTAATAAAAAACATACCCATTAGATCCTATCTCGATAAAAAAAACTTTAACCATGTAATCTCTAAATAAAGAATAAACATAATTATCATGCATAAGAATAAAAAATATTTACAATCGTATCTTCTATGGCAATAAAAAAATTATAACCATTAAATCCCGCAGAAAACATATACCATGTATCTCTCTAGAATTAAATATTACCATAGCATCTCTCGTAGAATTAAAAAAAAAACCATACCATAGGGCAACCTCTCTAGAATAAAAAACACATAGATCTACTACATAAAAACAACCTGCGTATCTCTCTGGAATAAAACATAAAACATAGGTACGATTTTATAGGAAATAAAAATATACAATTGTTTATCTCTCTTCGAATGAAAAATACCATAGCGATCTTTTCTAGATAAAAAATATACCATATCTCTCTAGAGAAAAAAAAATATACCATGTATCTCTTAGAATAAAAAAACAACCATATCTCGTCGAGAACAAAAATATACCAGTGTATCTCTCTGGAATAAAAAAAATTATTACCAGCATCTCTCTAGAATAAAAACATTATTACCCCAAGTATCTCTCTAGAAAAAAAAATTACCATAGCATCTCTCCAAGAAAGAGAAAAACATATCATGCATCTCTTAAGAATAAAAAAAAAAGATACCATCGAATCTATTCGGAATAAAAAAAAAAAACATACCCTGTATCTCTCGGAATTAATAAAAACCATTACCATGATCTCTCTAGAATAAACAAACACACCATGGTTCTCTCGAATAAAAAACAACCATGTATCTCTTCGAATAAAAACACCATAGTACCTTCTGATAAAAACACACCATGTACTCCTCTAAATAAATATTTTATACCATTGTAAACTTGAATAAAAACACACCCACACCACGGATATCTCTCTTCAAATTAAAAAATAATAAACCATGTTATCTCCTATAATAAAAACCATAAGTACCATCGTATCACTCAGATAAAAAACATAAACCTGGTATCAATTCAGAATAAACAATACTATTGTATCCTCCGAATAGAAAAATCATATACCATTTATATCATATATAGAATAAAAAAAATTATACCAATGTACTCTGTTAGATTAAAAAATAATACCATAGTAGCTCTTTAAGAAATAAATAAAAAACAATATCCATGGTATCTCTCCAGAAAATAAAATACCATCATCTCTCGAGAAAATTAAAACACACATTAATCTACTCTGAATAAAAACAACATTCATAGGATTCTCCTCTAATAAAAAAAACAACCATTATCTACTAGGATAAAAACATTTACCATGTTATCTCTAGATAAAACATAAAACATTATCATATAAATAAAACAAAAACTATACAATATCTCTATAAATAAAAATACCCATCATCTCTCGAGAAAAAAACATTATACCATGATCTCTCTGAATTAAATATACCTGCATCTACTCTAGAATAAAAACATACCTAAATATCTCTTCTGGATAAAACATTTACCATGGTATGATATTAGAATAAAAAATATACAATGTATCTCTCTGAATGAAAAATATACCAGTATCTTCTTAGAATAAAAATATACCATGTATCTCTCTAGAATAAAAAAAACCATGTTATCTCTCTAGAATAAAAAATATACCATGTATCTCCCGAATAAAATATACCATGTATCTCTCTTAGAATAAAAAATCATACCATGTATCTCTCAGAATAAAAATTTACCATGATCTCTCTAGGATAATAAAACATACATGTATCTCTCTGGAATAAAACATATATTACCATGTATGATTATAGAATAAAATATACAATGTATCTCTCTGAATTGAAAAATATCCATTGGTATCTGTCTAGAATGTAAAAAATATACCATTATCTTCTAGAATAAAAATTACCATGTATGCTCTCTAGAATAAAAATTACCATGTATCTCTCCAAATAAAAAAAAACATACCATGGTATCTCTCCGAGAACAAAATATCCATGTATCTCTCTGGAATAACAAATATACCATGCAATCTCTAGAATAAAAATTATACCAAGTATCTCTCTAGAAAAAAATATACCATCAGCATCTCTCCAAATAAAAAAATATCATGGCAGCTTCTTAAGAATAAAAAAAAATACCATGGTATCTATCGAATAAAAAAACATACCTTGTATCTTCTCGAATAATAAAACATACCATGTATCTCTCTGAATTAATAAACACACCATGTATCTATCTCAAATAAAAAACATACCATGTATTCTCTCCAGGAATAAAAAAACACACCATGAATCTCTCTAGATAAAAAAACACACATGAATCTCTTAGAATAAAAAAAACATTACCATAGACTCTCTGAATTAAAAAAAACACCATGCATCTCTTGAATAAAAAACATACCATGGTACCTCTTTGAATAAAAAACATACAGGGGTATCTCCTAGAATAAAAAACATACCCATAGTATCTACCAAATAAAAAACATACCATCATTCTCTTGAATGAAAAATATTCCATGTATCTGCTCGAATAAAAAAACCATTATCTCCTGAATAAAAAAATACATAGTATCTCTCTGGAATAAAAAAATTACCATGGTATCTCTCCAGAAACAAAATATACCCATGGCATCTCTCGAAATAAAAAAAATACATGTATCTATTCTAAATTAAAAAAACATACCATGGTATCTCTCTAATAAAAACATACATGTATCTCTCGAGAAAAAACACAACCATGGTATCCTCTCCAGAATAAAAAAAAAATATACCATGTATCTAACTTGAATAAAACACACCACGATATCTCTCTCGAATAAAAATATCCATCTGCATCTCTCGAGAATAAAAAAAACACATGTATCTCTCTCGAATTTAAAAAATACACATGTTACTCTCGAGATAAAAAACCATAATACATGGTATCACTTCCCGGGAATAAAAAAAACATACCATGGATCAATCTGGATATAAAACATCATACTATGGTATCTCTCTAGAATAAAAAATAACCAGCATCCTCAAGAAAACCAAGAATATACACTGTATCTTATATAGAATAAAAAAATATACCATGGGGACTCTAGATAAAAAATATACCATGAAGCTCTTTAGAATAAAACATACACCATGGTATCTAACTTGAATTAAACACACCACGAATCTCTCCAATAAAAAAATAATTCTCATTGGCATCTCTCAAATGAAAAAATAACCATGTATCTATGCTAGTAATAAAATTACCATGTATCTCTCTGGAATAAAAAAATCCATGATCTCTCTAGAATAATAACATACCATGGTATCTCTCTAGAATAAAAAACATACCATAGTATCTCTCTAGAATAAAAAACATACCATGGCATCTCTCTCGAACAAAAATCATACCATAGTATCTGTCTCGGATAAAAAACA
>JAXMNL010001694.1:0-17276 GCA_035128595.1 Eptatretus atami
AGAGAAGAATATGAGATTCGGGCCGTCTCTCTGGACATGTCTCATGCTTTTGATACAGTCTGGCATCCTGCCTTGCTTTCCAACTCCACAAGGATCAATGTCTTCTTCCTCTACTCTCGTAGTCGTGTGGCTCTCACAGAATCCTTTAATCTCTTCTCCCTGTTAAGGCAGAGAAATCTTCTTTATCTATTTGCTGATGACTCCACTCTCTGCCATGACATCCATCATCCTTCAGACAGGCAGGCTGCAGTCTCTTCCTTCTCTTCAGACATTGAAAAAAGAGACACAAGATGGCCAAACACCTCGAATACATCATTCACTCCTGACAAATCTCACACTCTCACCATCTCTCTCTGAAGGGACCGTCTGGCAACCCTCCGATGTACTTTCTTAACATTCCTCATGAGGAAGTTCAATCATTCAAACTCTCAGTCTCACTATCAGCCATGATCTTTCATGGCAAACCACATTTCAAAGTTGGCCTCCAAAGCCATCCACCGACTGGGCATCCTACGTTGTGAAAAATCCTTTGCTGGCACAGCTAAACGTTTATTTACCTGCAAAGCCTTCACACCTACAGATTTTCATGCTATATCCCCCCCACCTCCAGCCACCACCCCGGTTCTGCAGGGTGCATACTGTCTGCCAGTAACCCCTCCTTGTAAACTTCCAACATCCAGGCTCATTGCTCACCTCCCAGTCATGTCGTCCTCTTTCTCTCATTTGTGGAACCAACTTCCTCATCTCTTCAATCTTGTCCTTCCCTCCAGGGCTTCTAAAACAGCTTTCCACCACCATCCCAGGTCAGTCCCCATCCACAATCATGATCCCTTGTACTCTCTTTAACCCACCACAAGCCCATCTCCTTCTGAGTTTTCATTTTTCCATCCACTTCAGTGATTGGGATTTTGTGGCTGTATCCATCTTGTTCATCCGTGTCCTCCCTCTGCTGCTCTCATTCTTCAAAATGTCCTCACCCTCAACTCTGCTGTTGGTGTGCGTGCCCCCCCCATCTTTATATTGTTCTTTTTATTCTCTTACGTAGTTCTAGTCTGTCCTGTGTTCTGGCTCCTCCATGAGCCTTGATATTGTATAAAAAGGGAAAAATGCTTCTGGAGGTGCTCATACCTGAATGACGCAGAGGATGAGGACTTCAGGGGACATCGATGCAATTTCACATGAATTACAAGGACACGAGTAAACAATGGACAGATCAAACACAGCACGTGGGATGTGAACCTGGAATCACGGCATCACAAGCTACGTGCTCCTATGGAAATGTTAAACAACTGTTTCTGCAACAGAACCTCATTTTCCTGACTTTTGTCTTCATGACTTCATTTACTTTTCATGATCAATAAACTTCTTATCTGATGGGTCTTGATGTACTTACCTTTGTAAATTTAATTCTGACCAAATGTTAATCGATTTAGACGACGGTCATCACCCTCTTTTTTTCCCTTCCAGTCATACCTGAAGTAGTTGAATTCTTACCTATATTTTGACATTTCCTTCCACTTTCTCATCTTTTCTGCCCTCTTCATTAAAACTGACCCAATCTGTTGGCTGGAAGTTCTCATCTTCTGTGCCCTGAGGTTATTCGTCATGTCACTTGAGTGGATTCACCATACAGCACCTCTAAAACAGCTGGATGAAGGACAGACCAAAACACCAAGGAAACTTGTTTTTCTTCAACTTAAAGTTACAAGGACATCTTACAAATGGCAAAAGGCAAACGCATCTCAAAATGTCACGGAACTCTCAAAACAAAGTTATAAAAGCACATTCTATTCACTAGACAAACTGCACCTATCGATCAACTGCAAGCACTCGAACATATGACTGATTGCAGTCGAAATCTTCAGCTGAAACCTCAAGAATCTCCAAAAACAGCAAGCAAAGTTATAGCTCACAAACGTCTTGAGAACTTGGTGCCGTGCACGCAAGCTCTCATCCGTCTGGCATATCAACAACCATGATAAGGTATATAAAATAGCACTCGAGCAAACATTGAACGTGTTGAAGGGGTCATTTGGAGAACTGTAGAATACATGAAACTGAAAAGGAATTGATGTCAGTGTTGGAAGTGTGGAAGCAATCCTTTTAGCCCAAGAGCCCACAAAGGTTTATTTGTGTTTTGTTCGCCAAAAGTCTGAGAGTTGTTTCTCGAGTGAAAATGTCTGTAGAATTCGAATATGCTGGTCTGATAAAAATCCACTCGGACAGTTTTCCACAAATCGCGTTTTTATAGTGGTACCCTATAATTTCCCGTGAACGCATTTCGTTTCGTAAACGTTCCGAACGAACTTTATAAGTAATTAATTTCGACTCAAGCCCAATAGCTACACCAAAAATGAGATATCATGCTAAAGCTTATCGTTGGCCGATTCTATGAACTATTCTGTTTCTCAATTTGACTTCAAAAAAGTTGGATTAGCCTGATTTCAATGATTAACCCGGTTTTACTTACGCGGCGTTTTATCATCTTATATTTTTTGTGTATTTTTTTCCAATCTGAAGTTTTCAAGAGAATTATTTACAAAACAAATGTACTATTTTGAAGAACTATCATTCCCATTTCCTATGCAAAAACAATCACGCAAAACGGTTTATATTTTGCAGAGTAATGACTAAAAGAGTATACATGGGGTTACTTGTAAAATATCGCAGTTTTCCAGATTCACACAATTTTCAAGCAAAGTGACTCATTGCAAAATATTATGTTTTATATTGATATGGTGTTTATACTACTCAATGTTCTTTGCAAGTGGAAAAGTTCTTGTCTGAGTAGTATACCCAGATAATTGGTTATTTGGTATACTCTATTTTCAGTGAAATAGATGGTCGGACATCAGTTTCATTTTTTGTTGCACAAATGTGACATACTCTAACTATAGCAGATGCATGTATAATATTCTATCTTGTTGACCAGACTACGATGTTTATGTATAGCACGCGTATTCCCTGTATAATGAATGTAGTTGGTGTGGTAGAATAGCATTTTTTTTTCTTTCAGGTTCACCAACAGCAAACAAAATGACATCAAAACGTACATGCATTCTCCATATTCACGGTAAAACTACCGAAGAAGTCAAACTTTTCGACGACAATACATGGCGGAAAGTGATTCTGTTCATGAAAAGAGACATTCCACAGTGAAAGACTCAAAGTATTTCAGAATAAGCCTTCCTGCTGAATATGACCAGACAACTGGTTATCACAAACAGTGCGACAAAGACTTCACGCACTGTCCATTGCAAATGTGGAAGAAGATTCAGCTGGCCATCACGATCACACGTACTGCTTCTGAAGTAGAACACACAGAGGCAAGTTCTAAGGCATCTTTGAGAAAAAGTGCCTGTTCTGCAATTCCATCACCAAGTCACTTGGGAAAGGCAAGCGGGAAGTGTTGGGGACCTGTATGACTGACATGGGTGAGGAAAGCATAAAAAATGCAGCTGAACTTGCGCAAGATAACGTGATGCTCGCAAAGCTAGGAGGTCTCGACATGAAGGCAAAGGAAGTACGATATCACCACTCTGCAGGAGAAATTACATGCATCATTGCAAACTGCAGTACAGAAAGATGACGACATGATGTCTTCAAAGTTGGCCGCTCACACAAAGCAGCATTCCAGGAACTCCAAAGCATATCGATGTAACCTTGGTGTCAAATCAAGGAGCAGAATACCTTGCTGTGACAGGTCCTGAACAGAAGCGGCTCAGAATTGGCAAACAGCTCTTCAGTCATGTTCCTTCAAAGCAGGATTCCTTCGCTTCCTTGCAAACGAATGGAAAACAACAGATAGCTAGCATCCTGAAGGATCACATTGTGGTCATGGGTCTGGATGGTGTCTGCTACACGTTCAGAGAAACGGAGGGAGTGTATTCAGAGAAGACACAGAGGCATTGAACTGCCAACATGAAGAAACTGACACTCGACTTGTGTTTCATCTTGATCATATCATGCAAGTATCACCAGCCGCAATGATGAGGGTCAGAAGCAACGACACGGTGTCCTCGTGGTTCTGTTGTGCTACGCAGGTGCCCCACATGACTGCCACAAACGTATGGATGGATGTTGGACTCAGCAGTAACAACACCAGGTGATACATCAGTATTCCAAAATGGTTGATGAATTGGAGTCTACTGTCCTGCAAGCTCTTCCTGGACTTCATGCATTTACTGGTACGAGACTTCACAGCATCCTTCACGAACAAAGGAAAACAGAGACCCCTTGACATCATGATGAAACACGAACAGTTCTATCTCAGCGTTTGTCATGCGAGGGGAGCACCACAATGTGCCTGATGAAACAGTTTCGACAATTGAGCATTTTGTATGCTCGCTGTATGGGAAACAACTTGCTCAGCGTTGACACTGCCCGCTATGTTATGTTTCAACACACATATGCACAAGAGCAGCTGGGGGATCCACTGGAGAGGATCAAGGGTGTAAACCCAGGCAGCATGCCGCCTTGTCGATCCATTCTGATCAAGAAAATCAAGAGAGCAAATGATGTGCCTCTTTGTGGAAGAAAGCTGCATGTCATCAAGATCCATCCAGCTTATGTGGCCAGCCGTGCCAACACGGATGGATCCTGGTTGATGGAAGCTACGCAATTGATTGGTTTGATGGTGATCAGATGCCACGCCATATCAGCCAGATCCTCAGTGAAAAGGAATCCGTCATCGAATCAGAGGACGACGAGGAGTGGAAATGTCGCACGGAGAACTTTTGTATGGATCAGATGAATCGGACTGGACGACGACGATTGGAGATGAGCAAATGGAAAGCTCATTGTGTGATGACGGTTCAGATACATTGATGGATTCATTATAAAACCGAAGATTACCAAGACACTTATCCAGATCTATAGGAACATATTTAACAAAAGTTAATAGATTTGCATGTTCATTTTCCAAACTTCTCAACACATTGCTATTAATACACATGGATGACAACCATTTCATTTACTAGACAGATATATCTGGTAAATCATGATTATGTTGTTATACATTGTTAACAATTTTGTCATATTATGATAATGTCAATAAATCACTATATTGTAATTAAAACGTAGCCTCGACTTATTTACATTTACATGTATATTCCAAGAATCATCGAAATTGCGATATTTTCCAAGTAACCCACATATATTTTTTTTTCATTACTCTGCAAAATATAACCGTTTTGCGTGATTGTTTTTGCATAGAAAGGGGAATGATAGTTCTTCAAAATAGTACATTTGTTTTGTAAATAATCCTCTTGAAAACTTCAAGATTGGAAAAAATACACAAAAAATATAAGATGATAAAACGTGCCGGTAAGTAAAACTGGGGTTAATCATTGAAATCAGGCAAATCCAACTTTTTCGAAGTCAAATTGAGAAACAGAATAGTTCATAGAATCCGGCCAACGATAAGCTTTCGCATGATATTCTCATTTTTGGGTGTAGCTATTGGGCTTGAGTCGAAATTAATTACTTATAAAGTTCGTTCGGAACGTTTACGAAACGAAATGCGTTCACGGGAATTTATAGGGTACCCCTATAAAAACGCGATTTGTGGAAAACTGTCCGAGTGGATTTTTATCAGACCAGCATATTCGAATTCTACAGACATTTTCACTCGAGAAACAACTCTCAGACCTTTTGGTGAACAAAACACAAATAAACCTTTGTGGGCTCTTGGACTATTTATTCTTCCTTGAAATTCAAGATGGTGAGTGCAATGTATGTAGTGCCTGTATCCATGAGAAAGGAGGTGTTACGAGGTGATTGATAGAGATGTTTAAGGTAATGAAGGGTGCAGTCCAAGTGATGGGGATATATAGATCGAGTAGACAGTGAAAGGACCAGGGCGCATAGCCTGAGAGTAAAGAAGAGGAGAGTTAAGATGGTCATAAGGCAGGGGTCTTTCACTCAGAGAGTAGTTAATGCATGGAATGTTCTCCCTGAAAAGGTAGTTGTAGGTATCTCGAGTATGAATGGCTGATTGTGTGCATGTGTATGGAGTGTCGTGTGTCTGTGGGGGTCTTCGTCCATCTAGGGGTGGTGTGTGGTTGGTGTTTATTTCTCACCCAATAACTGCCTTCACCACCCTCCCGAAAAAGGGAAATTTGTTTTTTAAAAGATTTATAATTTAAATAAATATATTTCCCAATTTTGTTTTGAACCCTTGGTATATGCCTGAGCATGCCACATTATCTCATCGCCACTCGTCCCCTCATTTCCCCAATGAAATGACGTCATTTTGACGGATATGTTGAATCTGGTGTTGGTGTGGTGCAGGCATGATGGGCCGAACGGCCTCCTCCTGCATCTAGTTTCTTTGTTTGTCGCATATTTGATCAAAAAGCAATTGGTTTCTATTACCTCAGAGCTACCATCAGCTACCACTCCGACCAAGCTGCTATAAGGAAGGAACACGTCTGAGACATGATGAGACCTGTGTCCATTTTATCTTTGAGTCAAAGCAAGCCAGCATGGAGAGGAGACCTTTTTCGTCCCCACCACCAAAATAATTAAATGTTCAACCATTAATCAGAAAACTCTTGGCAATAGTACGAGATTTTTTGGCCTTAAGGGTTTCATTGATTTGTCTCTTGAATGTGGGAAAAAAACAACATTACACACAATGGTACGGTGAGTTGTTAGGTCATGAAGTGTGAGATCAAATATGTCAATGTAGCCAGCTGTGCTGCTTCACAGTGTGCTTTGACTGCATGATAACGCTCATCATCACATGACACCACGACTTACCAACCCAGAGATGGGTCGGTAAGCTCCAAATCATGCTCTCGAGTCTATACTTGGAACTTTGCGGTTTTCACGCTTTCAACACAAAAGAACAACCGCTTTGCATTAAGTTTACGCATGATGAAGACGTCAAAAGCAAGTATCCTGAAACGTCTGATGTTCATCCTAAATATTTCGATGCCAAATGAATCAAGGCGCGACCACGTATGTGTATTGGGGACGAGGGGGAGGATGGGGTTGGAAAACCTTCCCAGTAAGTGACGTTTTATCAAGTTCTCTGCCTTTTTTGATTTTCTTGAAAAAAAAAATCATCAATTTCAATCTTGAGCTACCCTTGTAATACTGATGGAAGAATATTACAAAAAGAATGAAAAAGAGAACACAAACGAGCAAATTATGACAAAATATGACGTCAGTAAAATTGGCATGCCATGTAAACAGGACTGGATATCCAAAAAGAGCCTCCACAACCCAATACATGCCCCCGGGGCCACCACCACCTATGTGTGCCCGGGCCTCCACCACCATAAATCCGGCGCTGCATGTAAGGCTTCTGAAAACAATTGTGACAAGAGAGAAAGAAAGTAAAATAGCACTTAAAACTGTGTACGTATTGCAAAAAAGAAATAGAACATGTACAAGTCCAAGTGTAGGGCAGAGGTTTGCTCGGATGTAAAACACGGTGAATTCGCAGGTACACGTCGGCAACAACCATCTCTCGCAGGTGAGACTCGACAGGACTTCCGGCTGGACGTACAGAGATAAAGAATAAAAGGCACGGTGTACAGGTGTATAGTCAGCTTCTCCCCACTTGAGGCCGAAGGACACTCGATGGGGAAGGGGCCACGTCGCCACCTCACACAGGCAGACAAGAGAGGAGCATCAAAATGCCACCCGAGATGTTGATTAGAGATTAATCGGCATTGACTCTTAAACTGATAGAGCTTTTGGATAACCCCTCAGTGGTTGGAATCACCAGCAGCATTAGCTCGACCACACTCTGGGGGTCCTTTGAGATCGAAAAACATGTCATCAAGGATAGTGCGGCAACGTCGTCTCGGTAACTGGACCCACATTTGAACCAAAGAAGGTCAATTGCACGGACATCAAAACTAATGAATGCGGGCAGAAACGTGAGCATCTGAAAATGGGAGCCATCAGAAAAACATCCATCCATTGGGACCATACTCTCTGCAGAGCATTGGTGCTGCCTAGGCGGTCTCCTTGGCTATTGGCACAATCCTGGACGGGTCGCCATCCGACACAGGGTACCAGCAAGCTGGCACTCATTTTGCGACTCAGAAGGATGAGGTAGAGTCAACCCCATCGGTTATTAATTTTACAGCCGAGTGAGATTTGAACTCAGGATTCGAGGATTCCAAGTCCACCAACCTAACCATTAAGCCAACACCAGGCATATCGGCATATACGGTGGAAGATAAAATGTCTGTTCTGATATTCTGTTGGTACAAGCTCACCAATTGGGAATCATGAGGCTGAGCTGGTGGGTCAAAAATCAGGAAGTGCGCCAGTGAGAGAAGATGGTCAGCTCGGAGTACCAATAATTGAGTCATAGAGTGAAGAAGTTGGAACATGCCTGAGGCCAATACATGCAAGCATTAAAAATAATGAACACCCCAGACCCACAAAAAAACCTGTTCATTTCCAGGACCATCATAGAATAAAATGCATTTTCCAAAATCTTCAAAGTACACGGGATTGTTAATTATTTTTAAATAGTTCACCACACTAATATTACATTGATATTTTAAGAAAGAGCACGGCACCAAATGTCAAGCAACGCGCCGATCTGGAACCACTTTGTTCTATAAGTCATGAATGAATCATTCTTGTTTTATGTTCATTGCCATATTCTAGGATTGGCAGGGTGGCCCAGAGGTGGCGTACTCACCTCCGAAGTGTACCGTCTGAGTTTCAGCTCGACAGAATCGGATCAGACTCCAAACTACCCTGCAGGTGCGCTGAAGGTACAGTATTGTATAATAAAGTACGCCATCATCCTTCGAAAGGGAACGTTAACCAAGGTGTTCCATCTGCTATCTTTTCCTTGTGGACTTTAAAAAGATCCTTTGGTGTCCCTTGCAAATTGTAGGCCATCGTGTACCTGCGTCTTGCTAAATTCCAAATTTCTGATTCTCTACTGGGAAAAAGGAACAAAAGACATGTTCAGCAAAACACTTAATCAACAGCGGGCGACTTTCTAAATTGGATGGAGGTAAACCGTGTAGCAGACGGACCATAATTCGAGCACATTTAAATGTCAAGGAATAATGGATAAAGAAAGAAAAAAAAAGGAAACGCTCTTGCATTTGCTGCGCAGCTCTTCCCTCCAAAAGAAGAATTACAGTTGGCATCCGTTGAATTAACCTGTTCCATTCGACGAGGAACGTATCGATTTGGTTCTCGACTTAACCTGCATAATACACATCAGGAAGGACAGTTCTGCGTTTGTAACGTTTATTTTTATATTTACGATGACGTCACTACGACAAGTGCTATCGATGCCACCCTGCCAACTCAATTTACCTCCCCAGGGGCCTTTATGCCTTGGTGTAAACCTCGTGATGCCTCGATATGTGTTGTCATTCAGTAATCGTATGGACACAGACATCGGTGGATACATTTGAACCTGGAATCTTGTTCATAACCAAGCTCGTGTCCAACTTTGACAGCCAATGATCACGTCATAGGGTGCAGCCAATCATCACGACAACAGGGTGTGGCAATCATCATGTCATCGGTGGCAGCCAATGCTTTAAAATCTCACAGGCTTGATGTTTTCATTGACCATAAGTTACAGAATTGTTGACCGTTATGCCCAATTTGTTTGCCCATTTGCTACCATTTTGATTTTAAGGACTTGCAGTAAAAGAAGGAAACACACGATTATGGTTAATGGTTACCAATGCTGGAAGGACAAATCAACTCGATGAGATCAATGGTTTTAAAAAACAAAGAGAGGAGGAAATGTGAACAAAAGTTCAAAAATATTTTTCATCATGGATGCAAGTAAGACTTTAGACAGCACATTTCAAGGGGTACCATTAAATTCCGATGTGCGATACGAAGTGTCGATGTCACCGCCAATGCAGTTTCTTGACAAGGGTTATACTGGGTGGTTTGTCATTACCTTCGCATCAGTTGACTGGCAGGAATTAGTGATTTGTTCAGGGTGCCAAGTGATAGCTCACCGACTCTTTGAGAAGAACACCATGGGATATTTTAACGTCCACAAACGAATGCTGGCAGACGGGATGCAGTTTAACGCCCATCCAAGGGACGGCACACACATTGATGAATCATTGTCTGTGAAACACCTGGACGGGATTCGAACCAGGCGAGACGCTTATAGAAGCGAGTGTGCGTACCTTGAGGCCATCCTGCCAACTCAGGGGTACCATATTAACTCGAAGTGATTTGGTCCCCGAGTTTGATTCTCATCAGAATCAGATACCACTCCAACTTTGCATCTTGTGAGGTGTAAAGGGGAACGCTGCATTGTAGAGGTCATCATCTCCCTCAGAGGAAGTGTAAGGTCTTTTACTTAGCATGTAGTCTGGATGGTAACGATCCTGCAGCAATGTAGTCTGGATGGTAATGATCCTGTCGTATGTAGTCTGGATGGTAACGATCCTGTAGCATGTAGTCTGGATGGTAACGATCCTGTAGTATGTAGTCTGGATGGAAATGATCCTGTAGTATGCAGTCTGGATGGTAAGATCCGTAATGCTGTGTCGTATGTAGATCTGGATGGTAACGATCCTGTAGCATGTAGTCTGGATGGTACGATCCTGTAGATGGTAGTCTGGATGGTAAATCGAGTTGCTGGCATGTAGTATGCTGTCTGGATGGTAACGATCCTGTAGTATGTAGTCTGGATAGGTAACGATCCTGTAGTATGTAGTCTGGATGGTAAGATCCTGTAGGGCTATGTAGTCTGAGATGGTAACGATCACTGTAGGGCTAGGTAGTCTGGATGGTAACGATCCTGTAGTTGTAGTCTGGAAGGAAAGATGTAGCTCTGTAGTATGTAGTCCCTGGATGGTAACGATCCTGTAGTATAGTCTCAGTGTACGATGGACTCACCGTAGTGTAGTAGAACCGAGCTATGTAGTCGTGGTGGTAACGCAATACTATTGGTATTTGTAGTCGGATGTAAGACCTGTAGTGTAGCATGGTATGTATGTGTGTGTTCTGAGATGGTAACGATCCTGTGTATGGTAGTCGTGGATGGTAACGATCCTGTAGTGGAGATGGTATTGTCAGTATCAGCGGATGGTACGATATATGAGTGATTCGACGAGTCGATATTGTGATAACGTAGTCCAGGTAGCGGAGAGTAGGTCGCGAGTTGGGTCTGGACTAGGATGATATGCAGGATGAATAGCGAGTGTCTGATGTAGATCCTGTAAGGTGCAGGAGATGCGCAGTGCAAGATAATGTATGTGGTGTAATCCTGGAGGTGGTGATCTAATCAGATAGACGTAACTGCTGATGTAGCTGGATGTACGATCCTGTAGAATGTAGCTAGATGGTAACGATCTTAGTACATGTCTGGATGGTAACGATCCTGTAGTATGTAGTCTGGATGGGAACGATCTGTAGTTGGTAGTCTGGATGGAAGATCCTGTAGTATGTAGTCTGGATGGTAACGATCATGTAGTATGTAGGCTGGATGGTAACGATCCTGTACTATGTAGTCTGAATGGTAACGATCCTGTAGCATGTAGTCTGGAATGGTAACGATCCTTTAGTAGTAGTCTGGATGGAAACCATCCTGTAGTATGTAGTCTGGATGGTAACGATCCTGTAGCATGTAGTCTGGATGGTAACGATCTGTACTTGTAGTATGATGGTAACGATCCTGTAGTATGAGTCTGGATGGTAAGATCCTGTAGTATGTATCTGGATGGTAACGATCCTGTAGTATGTAGCTGGATGGTAACGATCTGTAGCATGTAGGCTGGATGGTAATGATCCTGTAGCAATGTAGTCTGGATGGTAACGATCCTGTAGCATGTAGTCTGGATGGTACGATCTGAGATGTAGTTGGATGGAAACGATCCTGTAGCATGTAGTCTGGATGGTATCGATCCTGTAGTATGTAGTTGGATGGTAACGATCCTGTAGCATGTAGTCTGGATGGTAACGATCCTGTAGTATAGTCTGGATGGTAACGATCCTGTAGTATGTAGTCTGCATGGTAACGATCCTGTAGTATGTATCTGGATGGTAACGATCCTGTAGTATGTAGGCTGGATGGTAACTATACTGTAGCATGTGGCTGGATGGTAATGATCCTGTAGTATGTAGTCTGGATGGTAACGATCCTGTAGTATGTAGTCTGGAATGGGAACGATCCTGTAGTATGTAGTCTGGATGGTAGCGATAGTAGTAATGTAGTTGGAGGTACGATCTGTAGTATGTAGGGCTGGATGGTAACGATGACAGTACTGATGAACGATCCTGTAGTATGTAGTCTGGATGGTAACGATCCTGTAGTATGTAGTCTGGATGGTAAAGCGATCCTGTAGTATGTAGTCTGGATGGAAACGATCCTGTAGTATGTAGTCTGGATGGTAACGATCCTGTAGTATGTAGGCTGGAATGGTAACTTGATCCTGTAGTAATGTAGTCTGGATGGTAAGATCCTGTACATGTAGTCTGGATGGTAACGATCCTGTATATGTAGTCTGGATGGTAACGATCCTGTAGCGTATGTAGTCTGGATGGTAAGATCCTGTAGTATGTAGTCTGGATGGTAAGATCGCTGTAGCATGTAGTCTGGATGGTAACGATCGTGTAGTATGTAGTCTGGATGGTAAACGATCCTGTAGTAATGTAGTCTGGATGATAACGATCCTGTAGTAATGTAGTCTGGATGGTAACGATACTGTAGCATGTAGGCTGGATGGTATAGATCCTGTAGTTGATGTAGTCTGGATGGTAATGATCCTGTAGTATGTAGTCCTGGTCGGTAACGATCCTGTAGTATGTAGTCTAGATGGTAACGATCCTGTAGTATGGTAGTCTGGATGGTAAAGCTGAGTTGGCTGCCTGTAGTATGTAGTCTGGATGGTAAGATCCTGTAGTATGTATTGTCTGGATGGTAAATCAGGATATTTACGTGTAGCATGTAGTCTGGATGGTAACACGTAGTTAGTGATGGAACGATCCTGTAGTATGTAAGTCTGTGCATGGTAAAGATCCTGTAGTATGTGGCTGGAATGTAACGGACAGGTAACGATGTCGATGTTAAGTGTGATCCATGTATGTCATGTAGATGGTACGATCCGTGTTATGGTAAAAGATGCTGCTCTGTTGATGGATGGCTAGAGATGGTCCTGATAGATATGGAGGCGTGGATCGCTGTACATGTCGATCCTGTAGATGGTCAGTACGTATCTGGACTGGTAATCGACATCTGTATCATGTAGTCTGGATGGTAACGTCCTGTAGTATGAGCTGGATGGTAAATCCTGTACATGTCGTCTGGATGGTAACGTATCCTGTATCATGTAGTCTGATGGTAACGATATGTAGCATGTCGTCTGGTGGTACGATCCGATCATGTAGTCTGGATGGTAAAGATCCTGTAGTATGGAGGCTGATGGTAACGATCCTGTAGTATGGAGGCTGGATGTAACGTCCTGTAGCATGTCATCTGATGGAACGATCCTGTAAGTATTAGTCTGGATGGTAAGTCCTGTAGTATGTAGTCTGGATGGTAAGATCCTGTAGATGGAGCTGCTCAAAAGTTCTATCATGACAAAATAGTCGAATAAACAAAACTTCAAAACTTTTAATTGGTAACCAGACCTCAAGAGCAAGACGATTGCAATGCCAGTGTGTGTCTGTGTGTGTGCGCGTGTCTGTGTCTATGTGTGTGCGCATGTCTGTGTCTATGTGTGTGCGGTGTGTGTGTGTGTGGTTGTGCTGTGTCTGTGTGCGTGCGTGTCTGTGGATGTGTGTGCGTGTCTGTGTGCACGTGTGTCTGTGTGTGCGCGTGTCTGTGGTGTGTGTGCGCGTGTCTGTGTGTATGCATGTGCGTTGTGCATGTGTGCATGTGTGTGTGTGCGTGTGTCTGCGTGTGTGCGTGTGCATGTGTGTGTGTGTGTGTGTGTGTGCGTGTGTCTGTGTGTATGCATGTGTGTGTGCAGTGTGTGTGTGTGTGTGTGCGTGTGTTGTGTGTATGCATGTGCGTGTGCATGTGTCATGTGTGTGTGTGTGTGTGCGTGTGTCTTGTGTGTATGCATGTGCGTGTGCATGTGTGTGTGTGTGTGTGTGTGTTTGTGTGCATGTTGTGTGTGTGCATGTCTGTGTGCATGCACATCTGTGTGAGAGTGCGGCGTCTCTGCATGTGCGCGTCTGTGTTTGTGCATGTGCATGTCTGTGTGTATGCATGTGCGTGTCTGTGTGTGTGCGTGCATTGTCTGGATGTTTGGCACGTGTGTCTGTGTGTGCACATGTCTGTGTGTGTGCGCATCTCTGGGCGTGTGGCGTGGCTGTGCGTGTGGTGTGGCGCATCTTTGCATGTGTGCATGTCTGTGGCATGTGCGTGCGTGTCTGTGTGTGTGGATGTCTGTGTGTGTGCGTGTCTTTGTCTATGTGTGTTGCATGTCTGTGTCTGTGTGTGCATGTCTGTGTGTGTGTGTCTATGTGTGTGTGCATGTGTGTGTCTGTGTGTGCATGTCTGTGTCTGTGTGTGTGTGTGTGTATGTCTATGTGTGTGGTGTGTGCATGTCTGTGTCTGTGTGTGTGCATGTCTGTGGGCGTGCATGTCTGTGCATGTGTGTGCGTGTCTGTGTGCATGCGTGTCTGTTTGTGTGTGTGCATGCGTCTGTATGTGCGCACATGTGTCTGTGTGTGTCTGTGTGTGCGTGTGTCTGTGTGTGCATGTCTGTGTTTGTGTGTGTGTGTGCGCGTGTGTGTGCGTGTGCATGTGCATGTGTGCATGTGCATGTGTGCGCATCTCTGCGTGTTGCGGCTGTGTGTGTGTGCGCACTTGTGTGTGTATGTGTGCATCTGTGCATTTCTGTGCGTGTGCGTGCATGTCTGTGTGGGCGTGTGCGTGTGTGTCTGCGCGTGCATGTCTGTGTGTGTCTCTGTGTATGTGCGTGTCTTTGTGTGTGCACGTCTGGGTGTTTCTCGCGTCTGTGTGTGTGCGCATCTCTGTGTGCATGTGTGTGCCTTTCTGTATGTGCATATCTGCGTGTCCATGTCGATATATTTTCGCTTTCATTTTTTTTCTCTGCAACCGCTTGTCCGCTTAATACAAAACTTTAAACAGAGGAGGGAATCCCCATGGATAATATTTTATTTGTAACTCTGACGTCATAGTTCACATGGTATGGCAGCCATATTGGATCGATTCAAGGAAAAGATTTGGACATTTTCTTCTCCAAAACCGATCAACTAAAAAAATTAAAATGTGGCAAATGTCAAACTGCCCATGTGGTATATCAGGTGATCATGATGATGTCATTGGTGAAATGTATTCCAGCCATAATTGGTTGAATGTAAATCCTCATCTGAAAAATCTGAAACTTCATATATCTGAGATACGACACGATGTGAGTGAAGATTTAAAATTATGACATCATTGGCCACGTGATGTGGTGTCCATATTGGATAGAAAAAAAAAATGCAAAAAAAATCTTCTTTTCCAGAACTGCTTAACAGATGGATGCAAAACTTCATATACGTATATGATCGACGAGCCGTGAGGATTATAGTTTGAATTTTTTTCATATTCACCTTCGTTGATGAAACTTAGCCTTAATGTGAACAGCAGTGGTATTTAAATATCCTAATAATCAATCAATAATTTAATCAACAAAGCTATGGATAATTGCAATGTATGTGACATAATGGGGTGAATGGATGATACGAGTATATCATCAATAATAGCAGTGGGCCACAATAGTAGCCTGCTCAGTTATTACGACGGTATTTTTGTTGAGAATGAGCACACGAGGCACAACTATGCACTTTACCAAGAGCTATTCTAGTTAATAAGGAAAACGTTTTTGTCTCCCAATGTCCTTGTTTCTTTATTATCTCCACCACCAACGGTGGACGGAGGATATGTTTTCACCCCTGTTTGTCTGTTTGTGAGCAGGCTATCTCAAAAAGTTATAAACGGAGACAGGACAAAACTTGGTAGACAGGTTGGGTGAGTGATAAGGACGAATTAAATAAATTTTGGTGAAGACCCGGATCCGGATAACAGACTTTAAAAAAAAAAAAGTGATTCTTCACCATTAGTCCAGTAGATTTAGCCCCAGAATGGCTGAACCTGAAACAAATTGCAATAGTTTTTTTGAGAGATCAATGCAAGATGCGCAAACGTCCCCGAACTTTCTCTGCCCAAGGATCGTTTGAGGGCCTTTGTCGCATGCTTTAAAGATAGACCTCTGGAAGTCCACGGTCGAACAGGTAAGAATCATCAGAGTTGGTCTGCTGTGACATCCCACAAAGGAAGCAGTGTTCCAAAAAGTTAAATACGGGTTCAAAGAACGGCGACCTGGCGGCTCTGGCTCCTCCCGAAACTTTCGTTTTAACGAAAACTGTATAGATTCTTGTTGCAAAAGTCTAGTCTGCATTCAGAGTGGAACTTCTGCCCCACGATCACGTTGATGGCAACTCCTCTTGATTTTGCAGCTTCCCTCACACTAGGGCACCCTTCTCTGTCAAAGTAAACGTTTGTCGGCCATCATCAAGCTGTTTCTCGCACATGGCACACTTTGTGTCATCCATGGTGTAGATTCGCCCTGTGGATGGAAAATTAGTTTTTAGGATATTGTCAAAGCTATGCTAAATTCCACGAAAATCAGTCAAGTAGTTTACCTAATGCTATGCGCGTACATACGACGATCTATACCCCACACAAACAATCTGAACCAAACACCATATACACAGTACACTCTACAGCAGTCACTACACAAAGCATGCAAAATGAAATCAGTCATGCCCACAGTGTAAAAATAGCCACATAAATCTGATGTATTGTACAGATACACTCATGATCACCTGAACAAAGAGTCACCTGGCCGTTGAGTCCATTTACCTTAGGTGAAATGTGCTGGTGTAGGTTACCCTGATGGGGGGGAGAGGGTTTGTTGTGTTCCATGTTGTGTTGCATAGTTTATAGTCAACCGATGTATACTATATTATAAGGGAAAATAAACTCTTTGAATTTGATTTGAATTTGTTTGACACCTATGACGTCATATATGATGCCTATGACGTCATTTCTGACATATATGACATCATATACAAATTTTGACGACATATTTGGATTCCTTGGGGTCACTTTCCTATCTGCTAATAATACATTTTGGGGTCTAAAACGCACCGTTTGGAGATATCAGCCCCCAAGTGTCAATGGCGGCCATTTTGAATTTATGCAAATTAGGGCACTTCCGGTGGTCCTATTTGTCCTATTTTATATTGGGACATTCAGAGTGACCCCCTGAACAAAGATCCAGCAAATA
>JAXMNL010001695.1:0-15949 GCA_035128595.1 Eptatretus atami
AAGTAATTAAATTTATGATGTTATAGGTACATGGTTCAGGCAGCCATCTTGATTGAAAATGAATAAATTTTTAAAGCATTCTTCTCAGAAACCGGCAAAGAGAGATTGAGACGTATAACCTTTACACATTTATTCGCATGGAGGTGCTCTCTAAAGTTTTTTAATTTTCTTCTTGATCGGTTTCACATGAGAGTTGGGTGTCTCGTCACATCTTATTTACCCGCTATAAGCTTCAAACGATCTTCTCCAGACGGCTGAATCTGGATCAGGGGAAATTTCACATACCTTTGCCAGCATGCCAGTAGCAGGAATTCAGGTTAGTTGAATTTCTAATTTGATGAGGTTACACTCCGTTTGAGGGCAGCCATGTTTGGATTTGGAACAACAAATATAAATAATGAGATTTTCTCTGGACCGCTTACCCCTATCGAAGCGAGAATTTGCAAATGCACATCTTCATCAATTCTGCATACATGGTAAAAATTATGACGTCACAAGTCACATGGTTTGGGCCATGTTGGTTGTTAAGAAAACATTAAATAAATGTTTTCTTCTGGAACGGCTTTAACCTATCGAAGCAAAAATTTGCAACTGTCATCCCCATGATGTCTGCATACATGTTTAGAGAATTATGACGTCACAAATCACATAGTTTGGCGGACCATCTTGGATGAAAACGGCACCTTTCCGATTAAGACACGGAAACTTCACCAGACCATGCTTCCACTACACGTTGAAAGCAGAATAATAAATTTTTTTGTCCATCTCATGTATTGCTGTTGTAAGTCAATGGCCGAGGTCTGGGTAACCTGGTCATACACTGCCAGCAGTTATAGAAGTGGCAAGTTCTAGTATTATTAATTTTGTTTTTTACGGTTTTTGTTTTTCCGGCTGTCAAAATTGCTAGCGGCGAACGTAGAAATGAAAAAAGTTATACTCGCGTTATCATTCACGGCGACCTTACGGCCTGTAAAAGATAGGCCAATAGGCGTAGGCCAACCTGAGGGCCTACCCGCGAAACTCATGCGGCCGGCCGCAGCGTTTCTGTCAATTCAGAGGGCATACGGGCGCATATCCTCGCCGTAGAGCATATGTGACTTAGGCTTAACGACGTCGGGCTAACGACGGGATTGCATATACGACGGGATTCTGGCCAGCTCTGAAAAAAAAAAAAATGAAAAATTAAAATGTAGCTGAAAAATTCCTATCGCCGAGTGATGTAGTCGCAACGTGAGGCGCTGCCAGCGTGATAAAAATATGCACATCAATATGTACCTACTGTACAGTACATTAATACCTCATAATGATAATAAACGACAGTGTGGCCGCTGTTATAATGGCGATCGTTGAGGTCCATAAAAATCTCAATCGCGAAAAAAAACAGGATCGTGCGAAAATCGGGATTCGGAAATGCGGCTTCAATCACTGAACCAAGTGTTTGGCACGTTACCTCTAGCCAAGTAAATTACCTTTGGAATGAGATTTCCCGCTATAAATAATTGTTATTACAGTCAAAATTAAAAACACAAATTAATTTTTAGTAAAGCTTTTTATGTTTTAAACTAACAATCGCACTGTTCGAAAATATATTCACAATGACAGGTGCTCGTTTCCTTCAATTTGTTAAATTATAAAAACATCGATAGCAATGATTACGTAATTTATAAAAATCCACAAACGCTATTTATTTCCACACTTTCTATAATCGATTTGAGAGGAGATTGTAAGCTGCCGCTAACAACACTGATGGCCGTCATTAATCCAGAAAAGGTAAACTCTAACGTGTCTTCCGTCTCTCTTGATGTGTTGTTACAATTGCGACAGCATTCAGTACAGTACACATAGGTTGCACGCAGGTTTGTATCCGAGGAAGCGAATAGGCTACACAATATAGCCTAGGTGTGCGAGTTTTGTGTAAGTATTGATGTTCGAAAACGGAAACGAAAAAAAAAAAAAATGAGTTCGCACAAACGACGACGTCGTTACGGACGAGTGTTCTCCAAGAACGTAACGCCCGTCGTGTAACGTGGGCATGACTTTGTATATATATATATATATATATATAATATATCTTTATATATATATATATCTAATTATAATACCAAGCTTGCACACTAAAAACTCGCTCGCGCGTCAAACTATCCTATGAAATGGCAGTGGCACTTAGGCGGACATGCCGACAATGTTTGGGAAGTCTGTGGCGTTCCATAGTATATCACTTGCATTTGCACAATGCATATTTTTGTCATTCCCCGTGTACCGTCTGTCGGTCTGCTACCAGCTATGTTGTACTGCTATCCCGTGCATGTGCATCGGGTATCGCTAGTATAGTATATTATGGTGTGTATATATTAGGGTGGTCCAAAAAAGTCGTAAAAAGATAGAAATGTTGCTCCACAAGCTTAATATTATTCTAATATGATCCAATAAGCGGCATAATTTTGTTTACTTTGATCGGAGGTGATTTAGAGGTCGCTCCATATGAGATTTTAGTCTCATGGACTTGAATAAATTAGGGTATGAATCAGGTACGATTACGGGTACTTCTGGAGTCCGAGGTGGAAACTGCGGTGCATTTCAAACTCATTGGGTCGATTTACTCTAAGAAATGACTGCACCGAGCATTGAATTCACTAGCGCATTTTGTAAAAATATGAACCTATAAACAAGATTTATCATAACTGGAGTTGAGTTAAACTAAGTCCTACTATCATTTCGATATTTTTCTAATCTATAAGCTAATTTGTTGTCACGTCCAAACATTTCTTAAGAGTATCGACCCCAGTGAGTTCGAAAATGGCAGTCCATTTTCACCTAGGAAGTTCAGAAGTGTACGGTTTCGCAATCTCACCATAGCCCTATTTAATTAAACTAGTACGTGCCCTGTAAAAAAAAATAAAAAAATAAATAAATAAATAATATGTCGCTAACCGCAGAGGAACAAACAACAACCACACAGGCCGTTTCTTCACTCTCGCGTGCCGTACGTGCGTGGCGCGGAAGTTTCGCATCTCCACGTTTACGAGGATTCGCAATTTAGGTTTTTAATGGCCAATATTATTCATTAGCGCCAACGAATTTTACCTTTTTCGCAATGTCGTCGCAAGGAAAAACAAAAGGAGAGAGAGAGAAAAAATTTACTCCCTGGTTCGGAGCTACCAGCACTCTGATGCTAACCGGAAATTTAATGGCACCGTCTAATATGAAAAGATCATAACTTGGGGGCATTGTGTTTATCTATAATGCCGGCATAAGAAATCGAGAAATTTTTTAAAAAAAAATTTTTTAAAGAAAAAAATACCACGAAAGGTTCCCAAATTTCCAAAACTGCTCGGAAAGCCCGTACGTTTGTAACCCGTAATGGGGAACGCGCTGAGCTCCCTTCCCCATCGGCCACGCCCACCGGCAACAACGTGTCTGGTTCATTGTTTGGTAAAAACAATGGCATAACTTGGGAAGCACTTGTTCCGATTAATATCAAACGCTTTGACAAGGCACCATCCTCAGGTCGCCAGCAATATACCTGGGCAAGTTTCAATAGATCGGACAAGTGGTTTGTCGAGCCCACAGCGGTCCACAGACACACACACAGACCACAGACAAACACACACAACACACCGAACACCACACCAACACCACACACACACACACACACACACACACACAGAAATGCTGGAATTATTAATATAGATAATAACTAAATAATACTTAACATATTTTTTCGTGGATCATTGAATCTAAAACACTGGATGTTGGGACCGGCTAGAAAAATAAGTTCAGGCGGGAGTGGAGACAGCAATAGAGGCGGAGATGAAGTGGTTTAATTTGGTAACTAGTAACGTGCACTGGTAAAAAAAAAAAAAAAAAAAAAATTAATAAATTAAATATTCCAACCGCGAGGCAACAAACAACAACACACAGGCCTTTTCTTCGCTCTCTGCGTGCCCGTACGTGGCGTGGCGCGGAAGTTCGCATTCACAGTACGATGATTTCGCAATTTAGGTTTTAATGGCCAATTATTCAATTAGCGCCAAAACGAGTATTTTTGCCTTTCGCAATGTCAATCGCAAGGATAAGAACAAAAATAGAAGAGAAGAGAGAAAAAATTACTTTCCTGGTTCGAGGCTACCAGCACTCTGATGTTCCAAATTTTGCACCGTCTAATATGAAAAGCGATGCAAACTTGTGGCATTGTGTTTATTTTTATAAATTGCGCAATAAGATATCGAGAAATTAGAATACAACGAAGTCATCACTCTCCGGAAGTCGTACGTTGTAACCCGTAAATGGGGAACGCGCTGAGCTTCCCTTCCCACCCAACTGCCCACATGCAACATACGGGTCTTGTCATTGGTTTTGGGTAATAAATGGCCACTAACTTGGAAGGCACTTGTCCGATTAATATCAACCTCGAAAAGGCACAATCCTGCAGGGCCCAGCAATATACTGGTAAAGTTTCAATTAAGATCGGACGCAAGCGGTGTCCGAGAAACAGCGGTACAGACATCCACATGGACCTCATCACACAGACACCACACACACACACAGACAACACACACAAGAGATTGCTGGAATTATAGATGAGATGAGACGAACAATATTCTAATAGTTTGGTTAATTCCATTGATTGAAAAATTAGGCGTATGGTGAGCATGCGAACCGTACACTTCTGACTTCCCTAGGTGAAAATGGACTGGCATTTTCGAACTCAGTGGGCTCGATTTACTCTAAGAAATGTTTAGGACGGGACAACAAATTCATTATTATAGATTAAAAAAATATCGAAATGAGTAGGATTAGTTACTCACCTCCAGTAATGATAATTCTGTTTTAGTCATATTTCCGAAATGGTAGTGAATTCAATGTCGGTGGCAGTTCATTTTGTTAGAGTAAATCGACCCCATAGATTCGAAAATGCACTCCATTTCACCCCGGAGCATCAGAAGTACCCGTAATCCCGTACCTCGACCATACCCGGAATTTAACCAACTCATAGAAACTAAAAGGTCGTCATCTGGAGCGACCTCTAAATCAATCCTCCGATGCACTTTAAATGTTTTTATGCGCGTTATGAATCATAAAGTGGAAATAATTTAAGGCTTGTGGAGACAACATCTGAATGTTTTATTTTTTTTGCTGTTTTTGGACGCACCCTAGATATATATAGATAATTATACATACAATATATATATATATACATAATAATATATATACATAAATTATATATAATATAACTACATACATATACATACATATAGTATATATACATAGGAATATAACAATAAATAGTATATATTATATAGCATACATATACATACATAGAACATGAAATATAATATATATTTATATATATATATTTATAGATATATACATAAATATTATGTACATACGTATACATACATATCCATAAATATATACATGCTCTGGAAAAAAGTAAGAGACCACTCAAAAAAATTTTTTAAATCAGCCATCTCTACATGTATGGCAGCATTCTTGCAGTGTCTGTTTTGAATTCCAACACAGGGCACACCTTAGCTTCTACTTTGTGTGGTAACTGATTAGGTGATCACCTAAACCGAATCGTATTTAACAAGGAAAAGTATAAAAACCAACGTGCTGTGGTTAATCACTATCCTCTTGCAATAGGATAGTGATTGTACTAGTAGTAACAAAAACAGTGCTGAGTAGTACCCTCAAAGTAATTGGAAATGCAAAAAAAATAACTATTGACCATGCCAAAAGAGTTGAAAAAGAAAAGTTTTGGAGGTGAGGGAAAGAAGGTTTCTAATTCTGTCTTTATCTGGCAGAGGGGATACAGAGTGAGCGTCACGTTGCTTATATCTTAAAATTTCAAAGACGGCGCTTTTCCGATCAGACAAGGTCAACCAGCAAGACATTTTGGGGACAACAAAGCTACAGACTGCAGAGGGGCGAAAAAGGACTTTTCCACTGACGGAATGACCGCCAACTCATTCTTCGAATGTGCACTCAGCAACCGTATGATGACTCAAGTTGACCTACAAAGAATGGCAAACGGCAAGCTGGGGTGAAAGTGCACGGCGAGGACGGGTTCGAAACAGGCCTCCTAGGGAGGCAGGGCTGAAGTCCGTGGCAAAGCTAGAAAAAAGCCCTTCACATAGAAAGCACGAAGAGCAGGCTGAGGTTTTGTAAAAGACCATAAGGATTGAACGTAGAGGGACTGGAGTGAGGTCATCTTCTCTACTGAGTGCCAATTTTCAGCTTTGGGCCCAACACCTGGTCATCTAATGGCTTAGACGGAGACCGTGGAGAGGCCTACGAAGCCACAGTGTCTCGCACGCCACCTGTGGAAATTGGTGGAGGATCGGTGATGATCTGGGGGTGCTTCAGCCAGGCCTGGAATCGGGCAGATTTGTCTGTTTGTGAAGGACTCATGAATCAAGGCCCATACACAGGTTGTCCTGGAAGAACACTTGCTCCTGTCTGCTCTGACCGAATGTTTCCCCAATCCTGAGGATTTGGTTTTTTCCAGGCAGTTACAATGCTTCCATGCCACACAGCCAGGTCAGATCGAAGGTGTGGATGAGGACGGCACATATCAGACCACTGTCAACGGCCAGCCCAATCTCCAGACCTGAACCCCATCTGGAAACCTCTGGAAGTATGATCAAGAGGGAAGATGGATGGTCACAAGCCAAACAAAGCCGAGCTGCTTGAATTTTTTTGCGCCAGGAGTGGCATAAAGGTCACCCAACAAGCAATGTGAAAGACTGGTGGAGAGCGATGCAAGACGCATGAAAGTGTGATTGAGAAATCAGGGGTTATTCCAGTCAAAATATTGGACGTTTCTGAAACTTTCTGAGTTAAAACATTAGTATTGTGTTGTTTAAAAACGAATATAACTTGTTTTGGTTCTGGTTAATTATTTGAGGTCTGCAACAACTGATCTTTGTGATATTTTGACCAATGTCAGTTTTTCTGCAAAATAAATGCTCTAAAATGCAATATTTTTGTTTGGAATTTGGGAGAATGTTGTAAGTAGTTATAGAATAACAACAAAAATGTTTCATTTTATCTCAAACACATACCTATAAAATAGGAAAACCAGAAAACACTGATATTTTGCAGGTTGGTCCTCTTACTTTTTTCCGCTAGAGCCTGTATACACATATATACTATATATATATATATATATATTATATATATATATATACAGTGACATATACATAAATATATATATATATGTAATATATATAAATATATACATAAATATATTAATGACAGACAGTTCAGCCCCAAAATTTTCATACCCTTACGAAAATTTGGAGTATTTTTGACTCGTGTTTATTTGACGGAATGAGTTTCTTCTGGCTTAAGTTACATAAGAAGTGACAAACTCTGAAAGAATCAAACTGCAAGAGACATTCAAAGAACATTGTTTCGGGGTATTTTTATTGATAGATTTACCAAAAAATGTCATGTCCAGAATTACATCATTACCTTGCTTAAATCAAGTTCAAAGTCACATCAGTAACTAGGGGGAGCACTCGGTAAGAGTGCAAAACTCCGCGCAGCCAATACTGGCTGGGCTCACTTAAGTGAGACCTGATTAATCCTAGTTGCATGTAGGTCAAAACGATCAGAACTCTACGTGAACCACGATTGAATAAGACCTAAACTAGATCGACGCGGCATGTAAGAAATGCAAAAAAAAAAAAATCGAAATTTTTTGAAAAAAGGTGCAAAATTTGTTGTTTTTTTTTTTTCCCTTTTTTCAGTTTTTTCTCTCTAAAAATTCTAACAATTTTTTTGGGGGGGTTGGAAATCACTTAAAACATGTAGAAATGCAAAAAAAATTCAATGTTTTTTTCAAAATAAAATCGGGAGAAATTTTTTTGAAAAAAAAGTTGCAATTTTTTTTTTTTTTTCTAACAAATTTTTTTTTTTGGTTGGAAGATCATTTAACAATGTAGAAATGCAAAAGAAAAATCAATATTTTTTCAAAATGCCGCGATAGCGCATATTGACTTGGACCAAGTCCAGAATCTAATGGCATGAATCCTTGGACCATGACCTAGATCCCCCGCACCGAAGTTTCGTCGAAATCCCGTCCAGGGAGTTTTTCCGTAATACGTTCACGAAACACCAAACAACAAAACAGACAGGGGTGAAAACAGTAACCTCCGACCATCTTCGGATGGCGGAGGTTAATCATGGAAAAGCCTGTGTTTTGTGATTTACAGCCTCCAAAGAAGGTTTTTATACTTTGCTGCACAAGGTTTTTACATTCTCTGCGAGGGATCTTTGGCCCACTCGCCTCCTTACGGAAGATCTCCAGGTCTTTGGTAGGTTGGAAGGCTGTCCTTTGGGCCATCACTCTGATCTTTGACTCCTCCAGAGATTCTCGAATGAGTTGAGGGGGTCCGGACTTTGCTTGGCCACTCTGAACGTCTGCATCATTATCCCGGAAGCCATTTCTTGACTGACTTGAGGTGTGTTTGGATCGTTAGTCCCTGCTGGATTAACGTCCAACATGCTCCCCGAGGAAGTTTCTTTTATGTGCGGAACGGACTGTTTGATGTATTTTCCTCAAGGATCTTGGATGCTACTGCTCCTTTCATGATGCCATCCACTTGTGGATGAGAATGCCGGCCACTGCTGAGAAACATCCCAAAGCCATTATGGCTCCCGCCTCCATGCTTGACGGTCGGGGACTGTGTTCTTAGGGTTGTATGCTTCACCTTTCTTTCTGCCAAACGAAAAGCAACATCACTGGTTGTCCCGATAAAGCTCCATTTTCGTCTCATCCGACACAGAACTGAGGGGACCAAAAGCTTGGATCTTATGTCCAGGTGAGTCTTTGCAAAGGCTAGATGAGCTTTCTGTGCTGGATGGAGGAGTGGAGTCTTTGCTTGGTCGGCCGTCCATGGAGGACCCCTTTGTGCAACGTCCGCGGGTTGGAAGTGTCCTGCCCTTGATATCTTGGTGCCCAGATCGCCCAAGGGTTGTTCAGGATAGCTTTAATAGTGATACCGTGATTGCTGTTGGTGTCTCTGCCATACTTTTCCTGCCATGAGCGAGGCGACACTGTGGCTTCCGACCACGTCTTCAATGTTTTTTTACAGTGTGGAACTCCTTTGTACTTCCTAATTATGCGTTTGTATGGTGGAAATGGCACTTGGAACTTTCGCTTCGAAATAACGTTTGTAGCCTTCCCCTCTTGGTGAGCATCACATGCACAACGAACGTCCTAACTGACTTCTTTCTTTCTTCGCCATGCTTGACATGCCTGAGAATTGATTGCATCAGACTCCTCTTAATTTATAGGTCCTAACATCAGAGTGTTGTTTCTATACATTCCCCTCAGCTGTACATTCACTAAACCACATTTTGTAAAGCATTCCAGATTGTATGCACAGCATCTGGAATAATGCCATCACATTATAACAAAATCTTAGGAAATATCAAAAACGCATGTGCAATTATCGACAAACATTGGCCTCAATTCTGAGACTTGGGTATGGGGTAATGAATAATTTGGACAGGCATAAAAACAAAAATCTTAACCTTTCTATTGTTTCTAATAAGTTAGCCAAAATAGATGTGGATTTGTACATGCCAACTAAAATGTCCTTGGGTGAAGTGGAAAGTTTTCGCAGCCACTATCGACACTTGTGGTATGAGATAAATGCAAAACCTCTCAGATTTTTCATAGGGTATGAAGTAATTTTGTGGCTTAACTGGTACATAATAACATACTATCACATACATGATAACATTGGTACATGTATAGTATATATATATTATATATACACATACATAATATTATACATAAATAGATTATATGATATATATATATCACATACATTATATATATATAATAAATATATATATTATTAATATAATATATATACTATTATATGGATTGCTGTTGTACATCTCCCAATCAAGAACTGCTATTTTTTACGCAGGATTACCTTTGGTAAATTGAAATGTAGTATTATAAAAGAAAAAAGCCAAAGCATTGTTGGCATCATGAAAATGCTCTCAGCAAACTACAGGTCTTGACTGTTAGTAATCTAAAGCAAGTAGTCTATATATCTCTATCTATCTCTCTTCGCTCTCTCTTCGTCTCTATCTCTCTCTCTCTCTCTCTTCTCTCTTCTTCTTTTTGTCGCCGCAGCTGAATCTGGCTTTCCTCGCTGGCTGGTAACAACATTTCCTTTGGAGCCTTGAGCTCGGAGAAAGCCCGATGCATAAATCAGCACTGTTTTGGTATAGTTCAAATTGGAAATATCTTGCAAGCTAGAATGAGAAAGATAATGAATATATTGTGATAAAGATCTGCCTGCCGACAAATACAGATCTTTCTTGCTACGTGAAAAGATTCAATCGCTTTGCCAGGCCAGAAGATAACCAGTGCTGGGGTGTGTTGACTGAAGAATACGATATCTAAGAAAGGAAATATAGAACCTGATGGAAATTGGGGAAATCATGAAAAACATGATGAGCACAGGAAGCAAGGTACTACATATAAAGTAAACAAACTGCTTGCGGGCCAGAGGTTTTGACTGAGCTGGATACTGTAGGTTTTCTGTTCTTCTACTCTCATGTATACTTCTTTGTGGTATTAAAAGGCTCTTTTACGACGTAATTGGATCGTAGTGTGACATATGCTAGATGTTCAATCAGCCGTGAAACTTGATTACTCGAACCTAGTTTTGGCGTCCATTTGACAGGATAAAAGACAGACCAGGGGGAGAGGGAACTGCTGCTTGGTGAGACAAAAGAGGACAGAAAGCCGGGCCGGGCTTAAGATAAGGTAAGACTGCCTTTTCTCGCACCAGGGCATACAGATTTGCTTGGCTCTTTGTGATCTGTCCTTATCTTAAAAGAACGGAAAGAGGGGAGCTGTTTTAATACCAACATCAAAAAGGAGGGTACCGGGAGGTTTTTAAAAAGTCGAAGGGAGGTTGAAGGGGAGACCGCTAAGGAGACATCACCTGAAACACTCTGCAGGAACAAGGTCTTGAAGGGGAGATTGAGGCAAATGCCTGAAGGCTAACCTGAAAGAATTCCGAGAGACAGGTATTTCTGTGGAGATTGGGACGTGGAAGGTGTCAAGGGACGTGGTGAGGGGTTCAATGGAAGGTGTGAAAAGACACTCAACCCAGCCCGAGATCACCCCGGGCAAAATCTGACCAGTCCAAGAATACTCTAGAAATTATCAAGGAAAAGTGGAAATAAAAGCCTGGTAAAGGAAATTATGGACCTCCGTTCAATGTGCATCAATTAGAAAATCATGGTATAAATGAATATAAAAGTAACCCTATGCATTGCCAGAATAAGATTCTTTAGATATGCAATGGTGGAATAAGCCGGAAACCCACTTGAAGCCTTGTAAGATGTGGTAAGGAAAGAAGCAAATGACAATGTAAATATGTTAAGAAAAGAAAAAGAAAAGTTGTAGTGTTAAGATTAAAAAGAATAAGTTGAGAAACACCTTTTGCCAAACCCGCGCAACTTCAGTGCACGAGCGGGGGCAAATCAAGAGAGGAATACCAGGTAAACGCCACCTGAAGGGTTTCCTTAATCCGTCGAGGTTGTGTCCCAAACCTGGAAGGTACGAGGTCGCCGGCCGACTTTGACCTCCCGGTGAGGGGTGGCCGAAAAATGCAGGCGGAAGGAAGGTTACAGGCAGCAACTCAAAATCGGTGTACGCATCCATTAAAGAACATGAGTTGAGAGTAAAATGTGATATTGGGAAAAATTTAAAGCAGGTGCTGAAAGAACATGCAGACGAAGCTCGGCTGCTCGTGAAACGATTGTGGGAAATTAAAGGTGGGAGGGAATGATTCCCACAGAGGGAGGGGAAGTGCCCCATTGTGGAAGTGGAGGAATGTGTGGCGCTTCTTGCCTGAAGGTAAAGGGTGGGGGTCGTGTTCCTCCTTTGAGATTTTCTAAACGACTCAAAAACCGAGTCAACTGGAAAAAATTTGTGGCAGATGTGCCGAGAGAGCCTTGATTGTGATCTCCAAGTCAGAGAGTCCATCCAACACGAATTAAATTGAGAATTATTTAATCGCGGTTGGAAAAGAAATAAGAAGGTATTTAAATAGAGTCTAAATAGTTCGAAATGTGTCTAAATTAATTTGTTAACGTTTTAAAATGTGTGGGTCGAACGCATGTACGCAGTATTGTTGTGGCTGTGAGAATGGGGAGAGACGCGGGAACCAAGTGCAAAGAAAGGAGGGTAGGATAAAAGGTGGGGCAGCTGTGTCGAAGTGCACATGCTGTGCCCAGAGGCGTGCTGTCTTCACTCGTCGGTGAATGAAACAACAATGACATCCAGAACCAGGAAAAGAATTAGGCAAAGCTGCAGTAAATGCTTTTGGGGAAATGACTAGTGGTTTTGAAAGCAGCGGCCATTGCGGACCTTGTCCACGGAGTAATTAATCCTCTGCCTGGCGCGATCAAGTTTTTTGTGAGCGGAAGCGGACAGAGGAGCATGTTTGTTGTCCTCATATGAGCTCTATCTGTCAGGATAAATTCATGGGAATAAAAATTGACCATAAAAGCTGGTTAAGCGAGACTGGTTGTGTAGGTAACAGACTGCTGTGAAGTATGAGTTTGCCGATCTTGGCGCGATTCCTGCTGTGGAAGTCGGTGTGCATGGAGCTGCCTGAATAAGGGGGAGATGCTTTGTAAAAGAATACTTTTTAAAACTGAAATGAAACACCGGAAATTATCACACGGTCTTGGTTGCATCATTAGTGTGAGGAGCTCATTTTACAATCAATTGTGGGTGGACATCTGTGGTTGAATTACGAAGTAAGCCGTGTGTGAAGCCCTCGAAGAGGAGGGCTATAGGTGTGGGAGATGAGCATTCGAAGCACGAGTGAGTTAACATCTGGGTCCCGTATTGAATATTCAGTCCAGGTTCAAAAACGAGTGCTGTGTAAATTTTTGAAGCAGTTCATCCTGGCCTATAAGTTTCAAGTACACATGTGGCAAATGGAGTCGTGACGAATTTGCATAATAATATATAGATAAGCTATAATCACCAATTAACGTATGTCGGCCTCGCAGGGACGTTTCCTGTTGTTTTCGTTTGTTCTATCGACGTTGCAGCAGTTAATGGACCTTGGAGCTCCCAAGGTGTTCTTTCATAAAGCAAGACCATTGTTGGTGCTGGACCTGAGTAACTTCCACACAGTGCCAACCCCACTACCGCCCCGCACCTCCTGAAGAGTCTGGAGGTATGGACGCTGACCTTTGAGTCTGTGCAGCCTCGGTTCAAAATCTCAAACCCGCAAGCTCTAAACTGCCAACCCTGGTATTTCCACATGCACTGCAAAGTTTGCTAACAATCGGTTCGTGGAATTAAGATCCACGATGCTTTTTTGCGAAGAGGTTGGCAAGTTATTTGCAGGCACAAACCTGAACATTAAGCTACAAAACTGCCTGCTCGAACGTGCGCGGGCACAGCTGCTGTCAGATGCTGGGTCGGACTCGAGTCGTCATTCGTGTGCAGCGACGTGGCGACAGACTAGTATCAATCGTTCGCAAGGGCATGCAGTGCACGGATGCAGTGTCCTCTCGACCAGTACAACTCACTGGAATTGGGTGCCCATCCTCGCCGACCTGGGAGGAATGACAGGCTGATTCAACCTCAGGAACCAGGGATACTGAGAGTCAGGAAGTCGCCAGAGCACAAACAATAGACAAGCCGTGCTCTGACGGTTTGAAAGAGGAAATGCGAATCGGCAAGTGAGGTTGGGATTTACTACTTAGGCTCATGTCAAAGATAATTGAGAATTTGGCAGATTTTAAACAATTACTGTGACATGTTTTGAATGAAGAAATGAATTAAATTTCGCACTGTGGCTGTGGCATAATTACATACGCAACTCAGCCGGGCACAGGAGGAAAATATTTTATTTTATTTTATTTTGGCAGCTACCAATGCTTTGCAGAAGTGTGGTCCAATGGATGATGGATGATATTGATTATGCAGTGTTGTTTGACCACTGTTAGAGTAAATGGTTGGTAATCGAAGATGCTCGATACTGGACATAACTGTCAGGTGTAATGTCAGTGTACACTGAGAATAACATCTTGGAGAGTGGAATACTGTGCTAATTGCGGTATAAACAGTCTAGCCAGAAGGTGACAAGCAATTCCTGATAATGTGTAACTGGTACAGATGACACAATGTAGGGAAACTTTGGAATAAGAGGATATTTTATGTCGGCAAAGTGTGCTAAGTCAAGAATAGTTAATCGATGAGTAATTGATATTGAGCACATATGAACACAAAAAAATACAACAATGACATCCTCCCTGGCTTCCTTCCACCATCGGCCTTTTCGATGAGCAACGTGCCGAGCGCCCTGTGGGGAGTTCCAGTTGGCAATCAACGCTACTAAGACCTGGTGCTTGCAGCTGCATCGAGTTGCAGGTTCTGAAGTACCATCGAGCGGATTGTAAGGATTGCACCGAGCATGGAAGGTCCAAGGAAGCTTCTCAGACCTCAGCTCACCCTATCCTTCCGCAGGGGGGGGCGGGGGGTAATCACTAACCCGACGGGGGTCCTTTTTGGGGGGGGGTGTGCTCGTGGGGGCACAGTCCTTAAGCCAGCACTGTATCGGGTGCTGGGTGTATAACATTTCATTTATTTATATTCTAATGACTCTGCCATTAGTGCTCCCTCATGGGCTTCATGGTGTGCCCAAGGGAGCCACTGGGTTGTCTGGCCGCCTGGGGAAGCGGGAAGGGTCAGTGGAACGTTGGTGGTTCAGGTCCTATCGGACCTCCGGGCCGCCGAGTGGTCATGATGACATGATTGGCCGTCGTGGTGAATGGGGGTAGGACCAGGCAACACCTGGTAACATGGATGGCAATGCGGGAGACAGGGGTCCGCAAGGGGAGTCGCAGACACCAGGACGGCAAGGGGCGATGGGATATATTGCACCATCAAGGCATCCTCTGGGTAGTGGGTGAGGCAAGTGGGTGGAGTGCAGGTGAGCACATGCTCTGTGGTGAAGGTGTGGTGTGAACCCATGGGTGGTTTCGGGCAGGCAGATTGTACAACATCTTTGTTTATCGGTTGAGATTGAATTTGTTGTCTTCTGAACATCAGCATCGTTGGTAATTTTTAAAAACGCGTTTTTCATATCATAGAGCCACCGTACCTGTTGAAGGCTCTCCGCTGCACTGTATTCCTGCTCCGATTCTTGAGAGATTTAATGCGGACAATTTTATTTTTGTCACAAGGGTAGCCGTGGGGCTGTTTACATTGTTTATTGTTTTGGAGCTCGGACAGTAGTTTATTTTGCACTGTACGAGTTTACTACAATGAAACGGGACATGGATTTTGAATACCCAGCCAAAGTGCATGGACTCTACTGCTCCTCTAGCGGTCGTGCGCTCGCTGCTGATTTAACCAGCCCCCCACGAACAAAGTGGTTACTCCAAAAGGTTTTCTCGTTTTGGCTCATCAAAAATGAGCTGCCAGACAACAAGGGGAATGTGTAGAAGGAGGTGCTGAGAATATGGTACAGTTCAAGAACTTGCAGAGGTAGAGAAATCGGAAATTTGGTAAAATCTGAAGAGTTTTAGAAGAAGCTAATGTAATTATCAAATGGTTGTGGTGTGCGCTGCTTGTGGGCTGTTGGTTGCATCACTGTTTTGGAGCATGACTGTGCTGCTGAGCGGGTGCCCTATTACCAGTGTACTGATGTTCATTTTTCTTGCCAGTCTTGAAGGAGTGAGCAGGCTGGAAGTTGCCCTCTGGGGTTCGTTTTAGTGGTAAATGAAACTTGGAGTCGCTCAGGGGCTCTGGGATCCCGGTCACCACTGTAAGGGCTAGGCCAAACAGTACATATAATTATTGGTAAAATGTCTGGAAAATATATGGACAAATATAAATGAAGATTAATTCTTGTGATGCTAATAAATATTGTGAAAG
>JAXMNL010001696.1:185-15579 GCA_035128595.1 Eptatretus atami
AAGGTACATGTTTAATCTTCTACAAATGTGATACATGTAAGTAATAGAAGAGTGAATTCATGACATGAACTGTACAGAGTAATAAAAAGTAACAAATTTACAATTTCTTTATTATGTTGTAAAAATATGAATGTAGAAAAAAAGATCGTCATGAATTTTTTCTTTAAAATAAGTAATGTAACAAAAAAAGGATAAAGACAAAAGGTGAGAAAACTAAAAGGAGAGAGATTGCTCAACTGGTCGGGATTAGCCAAGGATGTAATGAATCGTAATACGTCTTGAGAATAATTTTCCGTTGGCACCTGATGTGTGTGTATTGATGAACATATGTATTATGAACATAATAGATGCACTGTCAATGAAAGAAAAAGTCGACACCCCCTTTCCAAATTTTCACCTTTGTTCCTTGTAGCCTGGAATTAAATTACATTTTGTGGAAATCAGACTTTTTTTCACCCATTTATTTACATCGTTCGTAACCCACAATTCCAATGAAAAACAAATTCTACAATTTCAAGAAAATTTATTAAAAAATACAAACTAGAAATATCTTGGTTGGATAAGTTTCACCCCACCCCCCCCCGAGTTGATACTGGTGGAAGCACCTTTTGTACAGCAATTAACAGCTGAGAGTCGTTGGGATAGGCTCCAACCAAGCTTTGCCAACACCTTGATGGGCAATATTTGCCAATTCTTCTGGACAAAACGTTCACTGCTCAGTCAAGTTGCGTGGAGTGTTAAATGGACAGCAATCTTAGTCATGTATCAGATTTTCGATTGATTTAGGTCGGGGCCTCTGAGAGCCACTCAAGGACATTCATCTTTTTGTTCCTAGCCACTCCGGAAGTGCTTGCTGGTGTGCTCTGGGCGTTTTCAATGGCTCAAGGTGAAATTCCACTCAAAAATTTCAGGTTTCTTTTCAAGAGGGGAACAGGTTGTCCCCAGGATTTTTCTGTATTTTCCTCCATCCATTTCGCCTTCTATCCTGACAAGTGCCCCAGTCCCTGCTGATGAGAAACACCCCCATAATATGAAATGCTGCCACCACCATCTTCCAGTGTGGATGGTGTTCTTTAGGTCGATGTGCTCGTGTTGGGTTTTGCACATAACGTAGGCAAAAAAAGTTCCATCTTGGTTTCGTCAGAAAAAACACATGGCTTCAGAAGTTTCAGGAGTGAGTGTTTTGCATCCCCTCAAACGGGACTCAAGTGGGATTTTTGATTAATGGGGCTTCCTTCTGCCACCTCTCACCGGTCCGCCCACCTTACAGGCCAGACTTGTGAGTGCTTGCGATGTTGTTGTCACGTGCACACAAGTGACGCAGTCTATGCCACAAAGGCATGTAGCGCTTCAGAGTTGCCAATTGACTTTTGGTGGCCTCTCTGATCAGTCTCCTCCTTGCTTGGTCATCCGTTTTGGAAGGATGGCCTGAAATGTAGGCCAGGTCTTGGGTGGTACCCACAATGCTTTCCACTTTTAAGTGATAGTCCTTCACTGTGCTCGCAAGGGAATATTCAAGGCTTTGAACATTTTTTGCCAATCCCCTGATGGCAACATTCCATAACTAATCCCAGAGGTCTTTTGAAGCTCCTTGGTGTTCATGGTTGAGTCTTTGCTGTGAAAATGCAATCTTCCGCAGCAGAAGGAAACTTGCAGGACAGCTGGTCTTATTCTGAAATTGAAGGGCACTCGGTAGGTGCATATACCTCGCCACGCAATGACTGGATCCATGAAGAACATATCAGCCCAATGAGTTTTTGAAAATATCTATGCTATAGATCGTTTTTGGCCCTATCTCTCAATGGTGAAGAATTCTTAAAAAATTTAATCAATCTCATATCCCAGATCCGTGAGTCGGATCTTACCAAAATCAAAACAAATTTGTCCTTGCTACAACACACCAAAATGTGTCCATCCCACGCAAGTTTGTGCCGAAATTCGTCACAACCTTTGAGATCTTGTGCCATATATCAGTTTAGCAGCGAGATCAAATGTGAAGAAGCGCTTTTAAGAAAAAGTATCAGATCTGGATCGGATTCCAATCTCAGCCAAAAATTGAAGCAATTCTTTCATGTCACATCGCCAAATGTCCATGCCAAACTTTTATTAAGAATCCGTCCCCAACTTTATGAGATATCGTGCTACATATTCGTTTTTGGCCCCATCGTCTCATGGTGAAGAATCACTTTAAAAAAATTATAGTAGTGGATCAGATGCCGGATCTTTCACCGAAAATCTAGCCAGTTTGTCCTTGTCACACACCTCGAACCTGTCCACAATTTTCATCTGAACCGTCCACAATTTTTTGAGATATCCTGGCCACAAACAAACAAACCAAACAAGCCTCGGCAGTGGCGATTGGGTCGCCGAGCAGGGACTGTTAGATTGCGCGACCATCGTAGATGTCGAAGAAACGGTGTTTGTAATGATCTCCAATCACAATCGCAGTCGAAGATCTACTTACAAATGCGCAAATATTGTGAAAATAACAATAAGAAAGGATTCCTAGCCACAGGATGTGCCGTTTCGGTCTGCAAAGTCCGGAAAATGCGGTTTGAAATCGGAAATTGCCCCGAAGTTCGAGGGGGTGCTGTGGGTAAACAAAAGAATCTAATTCGAAAATCCGGCTCGAATCGTTTGTGCACCAATGTATTCGCAGAAACGAATAGTGTGAATTTTTTCATGACCATCAGACCAAAAACCGAGGAGGAAGTAGCATTTTGGCGCAAGGCACCTCCAGCTCTCTGCATATTATGGATTTTGCACAATTGACTTTGACCCCTGACTCTGAGCTAAATCGATCAATATGTCCTGAGGCAAAGTGTAAGTACTTCATTGAGTACGCATGAACCTGCAAAGTTTCATTCGTATCGATGCCTCACCTGGTCGCTAGGAGGGCCTTCAATTTTCGCCTAATTTTCGCGCATACCCTAATTGTGGGGCGCTGCGGGTAAAGTATTCCATATATCACAAAAACGCAGAATATATTTTGATAGAGCTTGCACCTGTAGATCATTCGTGCCAAATTTCATAACCCTATCGTGGGATATATGGTTTTCGGAATTTATTTGCGTGAATGGTCCCCGATTTTGGAAGGTTTTTCTGGTTGTTCTGAGGGAAGCCAAAGCGTCCCTAGCAACCATCAAATTTCCAAAGCCCTAGTCATAAGATGGTACCTACCACCGAGTTTGGGTCAAATCTGCCCCACGTTAGCTACCAATTGTGCTATGACAAACGAACAAACAGACAGAATTACTGACAATCTGTCTTCTTCTCTTTCGGCTAGCTCACCGTTTAGGGTCGCCACAGCGGATCAACCGCTCCAATTTCGCTTCTTCTCCACATCTCCATTGACACTCAACCACCCCGCAAATGTCCGCCCTCACCGATCCAAATTGACTCTTCTTTGGCCTTCCTGCTTCTCCTCCTGCCTGGCGGCTCAATCTTTCAAACACCTTCTCCCCGATATACTCCGCTTCCATCCGTGCACATGTCCAAAGACCAATCTAATCTCGCCTCTCTCACTTTGTCTCCAAACGTCCACATGCGCTGTCCCTCTAATATACCATTCCTTATCCTGTCATCTCGTCACTCCCAACGAGAATCGAAGGCATCTTTAACTCTGCCACCTCCAGCTCCGCTTCCTGTCTTTTTGTCAGGCCATCCCCCCCGCTCCAACGCCATTCAACATAGCTGGTCTCACTACCGTCTTATATACTTTCCTCCTTCACTTCTTGCAGCTACCCTTCTGTCACAGATCACTCCTGCAACTCTTCTCCAACCATCCATCTCTGCCTGCACTCTCTTTTTCAACTTCTCTCCCACACTCTCTCGGTTAACTTTGACAGTTGAATCCCAGTATTAAAACCCATCCACCCTTCCCCACCTGCCACTTCCTGCAACCGCACCATACCAACCCACCCTCCTACTCATTTACGCACAAGTACTCCGTCTAACTCCTACTGACTATCATTCCGCCTTCTCTCCAGTGCGTACCTCCACCTCTCGAGGCTCGCCTCAGCCTGGCCCCACTCTCCCTACAGATCAATGATGTCATCCAGCGCATTCATAGTCCAAGGAGACTCCAGTCCTGACCTCGTCCGTCAACCTGTCTCATCAACCAATTGCGCGAACAGGAAAAGGGCCTCAGAGTCGATCCTTGGTGCAATCCCACTTTTACCTTAAAACCGGTCCGTCATTCCTACGCACACTCACCCGCTGTCAAACTGTCCCTCGTACAATATCCTGCACGATCCTCACATACTTCCCAACCACGTCCCGACTTCTCATACAATCACAACTCCCTCTTGGCCACCCTATCATTAAGCTTTCTGTCTCCAAATCTCACAAAACACACAAGTAACTCCTTCTGGCCTTCCCTATTACTTCTCCTCAAAACTTCTCAAAAAAGCAAAACATCGCATCAGTGGTGGCTTTCTTTGCCTGGCATAAACCCATATTGCTGCTCACAAATCGTCACCGTCTCTCTCAACCTAAGCTTCCACTACTCTTTCCCAAACTTCATGGTGGGCTTAATAACTTATTCCCTCTGTAAATTTCCCACAGCTCTGGCACTCCCCTTGTTCTTGAAAATCGGAATCAGTAAGCACTTAAATCTCCTTAATCTCCACTCCTCCGCATACTCTCACTTTCCAAGATTTTATTAAACAATCTGGTTAACAACCCTCACTGCCATTTCTCCTAAGCACTTCCAATGCCTCCAGCTTGGTATAACCATCTGGCCAACCGCCTTTCCACTCTTTCATCCTCTTCAAGCAGTCCTCACGTTCAATCCTTACTGAATCCACCCCACTTTCCAGATTCACTATCTCCCAACCCTTGCAACCTTCTCTCTCTCTCATTTTTTTCGTTCAATCAGCTCCTCAAAGTACTGCCATCCACCTTCTCCAACACTCTCCTCGCTTGTCAGCACATTCCCATTTGCGTCCTTTATCATGGTTTTCCTCCGAACCTGCAGCACTCCTTCCCAGCTCGGTTTCCCTCGTTCTTGCCATCGTATAAATCCTTTCCCTTCTTTGTATCCATACTTCTCATACAGGCTGCGTCATATGCCTTTTCCTTGCCTTTGCCACCTCTCGTTTTGCCTTTCGCCCTCCCACTCCTTGTACCCTGCCTACTTTCTTCATCTCTCTGACTATCCCACTTCCTTTCGCCAACCCTTCTTCTCATACTTTCCTGTACTTCCTCATTTCCACACCAAAGTCTCCTTTATCTTCCTTCCTCTGTCCAGATGTACAGAAACCAGTACCTTCCTAGCTTCTCCTCAACCACTTTCTGCTGTAGTTGCCCAATCATTCCCACACAATCTTACCAACCATCCACGCCTGTACTCACACCTCCTCTCCTAAAAATCAGTGCAACAGTCCTTCCTCCTCAGCTTCCACCATGCTGGTCCTTGGTTCAAGCCCTCATTTCTTCCTCAACCTCACCTCTAAAGTCATCGCTACGAGACCACCAAATCGATGCTGTCGACTAACACTCTCCCCTGCACCACCTACAGTCGCTAATCTCTTTCAGGTTTGCATCTCTGCTTAAGATGTAATCCACGCTTGTGGCACTTTCCCTCCACTCTTGTATGTCACCACTGTGTTCCTCTCTTCTTGAAATACGTAATTTAACCACTGCTCATTTCCATTCTTTTGACAGACAGAAATACTGACAATAAAGGGTCACCTATTTTTGGCGACCCAACAACAAGACAAACCAGACAGAAAAGGGGTGAAAACTAAAACTCCTCACGCTTTCTGTGGCCGGAGGGTAATAAATTTGAAATCACTGCAGTTTAACACAGGTGGAGGCCCAAATTAACGGAGAGTGTGTGAATTTTGAAAGTTGATGTTCACCAAAGTGAAACTAATCGCTGCATCCTGTCCTCAGTCGGTTGCGCACGGTCATTGAGGAGAATGCGATATCCCAGGGAGACTGTGTCAATGTGCTTACAAAATCGATGGTTGGGGTCAAGTGTTTGTCTGTTGGGAAAGCTCTTTGATGTACTATCGCTTGATGTACCTAGTTTGGTAAGGTAAGCTTCTACCAGAATGGCGAAAGGGACTGTTTAATGCTGCCATGCCTATTGAAAAAACATAATCCAAATGATGGTCTGGTAATCCCAATGAAATAGGAAAAAATCAATTCTACCCCCTAAGATGGGGGACGGTTGGGGGGGGGTCAACAGACAGATCCTGCACCCTGAGGGTACAGAACTGAGGTTACTACAGAAATATCAACTCGCATAAATTCCCCTTTTCCGGTGAGCAACTACCTCCATCTCAACTGCTCGTTTTCACCTTATCTTGAATCAACTTGAACTTCTTATTGCAGTATGTATCCACTCTTTCATCCTTTTTTTGTAATAACATCATCGAGGCTCATGAAGAGCTCGCACACTGAACGGTTCAACGATGGAACAGTCCAAAAAAACAGGACCGCAAAACACTCGTTTTTTTTGTATACCAAGTCGAGGCTCGTGAAGAGCTAATACGCAGAAAACATATAACAAGGCAGGAGACAAGAGGGAAGGGAGGGAGAGTGAAGCCCAATATAGTGGGGAAGAGAGACTAGTAGAAGAATCTGTGGAAGGCAGAGGGATGGGCAGGGTACACGGGGTACAAGAGATGGTAACTACATGGGATTTCAGGAAGGAAAACGGGGGAGTTTTGAAGGAGGTGGGTTTGGGTGGATTAACGGGGTAGAAAAGATCGAGGATGTTGATGGGGGAAAGATATGAGATGGTGGTGAAAGCTGTTTTTTGAGACTCGGAGGGAGGGTGGGATTGAAGAAGAGTGTGGGAAATTTTGTTTCCAGATGGTGAGAAAAAAAGAGAAATGAAAGAGTGAAGGTGAGCAGTGATTCTTTGTTTGGTAGTTTCACCAGAAGGGGGTTTGGCGGACCTTGAGCGCCCTGAGGAATTTCATCGTGGGAGATACCAATGATCCTAATAGTCCCTTGTTTTCTACAGCGTGAAAAGTCGAATTAGGTTCAACGCAGGAACACCACCCCAGAGGGGGAAGAGTAATCCATCAGGTGCGATGAAGCTTTGTAAGTATAAGAACATCTGGAGAAGGAACTTCAATGAGGAAAAACTGGAGAATTAGAAGGGTTTGGTGAGGGTAGAAAAGATCTGGTTTCAGAATTGGGGTGATGTGAATGGCAGTGAGCAGCATTGTTTGAGAACGCTGGAGGGAAGAATGAGATATTGAAGAGGATGTGGAAGTTCATTTCATAAGCTAGGAAGAAGGAGGAACAAGTGAGGATTTGAGCAGTGACCTGAAATTTGGTAGTTTACCGCAGAAGAGAGTTGATGGTGGACCATCGAGCTTGCACAAACCTGGGATGGAGCAGGGGGGGGGCAAAGCATTGGAAAGAGCAGAGCGTGCAAGACCAAGAAAGGAAGGTGGTAAAGACAGAGACTCATGACCTGTTTGCGTTGGTGAATGATAAGCCCATAGAATCAGCTTCAGCACGGAGATTCAAATGATCTTGAAGGCTTTGTTTTCACTGCATCAAGCTGAGCAAGATGAAACCAGGGGACCAGCTCAGGTGACAGTAGTACTCCATGAAGCTGCAGATGAAGGCTTGTCGGTAAAGATAGGAGTTCATGTGTAGCCAGCAGGAAGGACTTGTAGGATAGAGGATGCCCAGTTGATGCTGGCTTTGAAGTCGCAACATTGAAATGGATTTAACAAAAAAAGATCATGGCTGACCCGTGAGACCTCAGAGTTGGAATGATCTCAACCTCCTCTAGAGATTGTCAGAAAGTCAGGATTTAGAATATATTCCAAAGTGTTTGACAAGCTTGTGATTTTTTTTTTCATGGACTGAAAGAGAGGAAAAGCTGGCAAGCCTGGCCTGTGGAGAGGTTGGATGTGTGACAAGGAAGGATGATTCGATTTTTTTGGGTGAAGATTCCGGATGCTAAGGTCGCCTAGAATTTTTAAAGTCATTCTTCACCATTGAGAGATGTGGCTAAACGAGATGTAGCACGATATCTCAAATAGTTGTGGACAGAGTCGACCGGAAAAACTTGGTGGATATGTTGCGTGTGGTGAACAAAGGAAGAGTGATTCAATTTTGGTGAAGATACGAATCTGGAAAAAAAAAAATTTTCCCCGGAGAATTTTTTTAAGTGATTCTTCTACCATTGAGAGATAGTAATATAACTCGTATACCAAGCACGATATCTCAAAGTGTGGATGAAAATCAGATGAATTCTGGGACGACGTAGGTGGTGTGACAGGAAGAATTGATTCGATTTTGGTGAAGTCCGACGGAATCCATGGATAGAGAAATTTAATTTTTAATGTGATTCTTCACTCATGTGAGAGATTAGGGCCTCAAAAACGATTACTTGCATGTTATTTTCGAAATTGTATTGGGCCGATAATGTTCCCATGGCTCAGACATTACGTGGGCGGAGGTATGCGCTCTAGCGGTGCTCTTCTAGTTTTTACAGTGTCTTCAACGTTGAGAGATAGGGCGAAAAACGATATATAGCATGATATTTTCACAAAAAGTGTATTGGGGCCCAGATTATGTTCTCGTGATTCAGGCCATTACGTGGTTGGAAGTATGCGCTCCACTGAGTGCCCTTCTCGTTACCCGTCGCCAAAGGAAGAGGGGTATTATATTTGGGTCCATTTGTCTGTTTGTCGCAATCAGAACTTTCCTGTTTTTCTCCGCAAGTGTTTATCACATTGAGATAAAATTTCACCAGAGTTGTGACTACTCGTGTAGAATGATTTTAACTCATAAATTATGACGTCATAGGTCACGGTGGTGTGGCAAGCCAGTTGGAAAAATGGAAAAAAAACTTTGGACCTCTATCTCTGAAACTCACACCAAGGAGAAAAAAAAGGAAACTTGGCCACATAGCTGGGGAATCAGTGTGAATGTTTCTTTAATGAAATCAAAGAGGTGACGTTATGACGTCACAACTGCATATCTAGAAACGCTATCTGAATCTGTATGGAAATTATTGAGGGTATCTGGGATAAATGGTCTGCAACAAGTTCTTGATGATGTCATCGTCATGTGATTCGGCGCAGCCATATTGTTTTTTTTTTTCAATCATTCAAAATCTTCCTTCTGAAGTCGGCTGAACCAGATTCGAGGTGAAATCTTACCTTATTACCGGGCCTATCCATGAGAACAAAAGGTTCACAAGATATGGCTAAGGTCACAGGTTGTGCAGCCATATGGATTTACCATAAACCGATGAAAATCTTCTTCTCCAGAACGGCTGGAACAGATCGAAAGGGGAAACTTCAAAAAATGTTCCCCAAGCCTTGGGGTACAAGGTTGATTGTGGAATAATTGATAGGTCAACATGTTTGAACAGCCATATTGGGATTGAAGAAAAAATATCAATAAATGGTTTTCCCCTGGACTGGCTTTATCAATTGAACATGAAACTCAGCAATTATGATATCGTCGTGATGGGGAATACACGTTTTAAAAATTTCAACCTGAATTGGACAACATGGACTGGCAGGAAAGAATTTATTTAATAATTTTTATCTGGATGCTCTTTAATTTATATTTATGAATATGGCTCACTTGGCTTGTGCCTGCGGATGGGTTGAAGGGAGAGAGTAGCGGCTGAAATATAAATCTATCCAGGTTTCTCCTGATGGACTTCATCTGCTTTATTGCTTGTTCAGGTTCCTCTGATTACTCCAATGCAGGACTTGTACTATTTTTGGCTTCCATTTGATTTTGAATTGAAATTTATTATAATCCTATTTCTAAAATTCAGTTTGAAATATCAAAAATGAAGAAACGTCCATGGTCAGAGTCAGGTGTCCGATCAAGTGGGACGTCTTTGGTAAACCCGGTCATCACTGCCAGCAGTGATAAAGTGGCTGCCTAATTAATTGTCTCATTAATTCCATAACAACATAGTAGACAAATGCACAACAAAATACACCACATAAAACGACACAAGCATCACAACCACACACAAACACAAGTGCTGCGCGAGGGTCTGCAATCTCGAATGCTCTTTTTCTTGTTTTTGTTTATTTTTTTATAATTTTTTTTAATTGGAGGGTTAATCTGACGATTTCCATTTTCCCCTGTCAGTTCTCCTTGCATCCATAAGCCTGTGTGCAGCATCATCTCTTGTCATTCTGATGTTAATATAATCAATGAGGACTTGAACAGTTGCTGTGTTGAAAATTTTGCATCTTGCCTATTTTTTCAATCCTCAGGTATAACATTGGAAACCTATGGACATAGTCCAGCAATACAAATTGCTCTGGCGTCGCTCGCTTGCTCTTGGCAAAGTGCTCACAGGTAGCCCACAGAGTGATAAACACCTGTTTTCGGTTATGTCCATCTTTGCGTCATAAGCAATGAATTTTCACATTAAAATTGCAAGAAAAATGTATTTGCTTTTGTGTCGATTTTATGTTTAATCACAGAAATGTAACTGACCCGACATAACTGTAACGAAGCCTTCAATGCTTCTACAAGGCAAATATAGATGCGAGGATTCTTTATTCGTGGCATTGAATACATATCTGGCAAATGTCATGTAGGAAATGAGCCAAAGGGGTTTGGTCGGTATCTAGCCCAAGAGAGAGCAAAGCTAGCTAGTGTCACTGGAGATGGAAAATATGTGATGGCAGTGTGAAGACTCTTTTTCCTTCTCTGTCTGGCGCACAAGGTGGACTCCATTCAATTGTGGAGACTCTCAAGGATGATCAAAGGAAATTGGATGTCACCTGAATCAATTGGGAGTGTCATAGCAAAGGTGCTAAATACTGATCGACGAAAAGAACATTTCATTTTTGATTTTTTATTATCCCACTAGACGACCGTGAACCCGTTGGGTTTGCGTTGTGGCAGCGGTTGTAAAAAAAAAAAAAAGAAAAAGAATAAAAAATAGCTCCAGCAAACTATACCTGCGAGGTTGTTTGCATTGATCAAATTACTCCGAAGGGTATTTGAACTGAACGGAAATTGAATTTTTTTTAATAATTTTTTGTTCCCGATTTTAACAAACTTGATACTGGCACACCGGCAGGAGAATGAATGGTAAGGTGGTCACTAAAATTTTTTGCGCTATATTGTCGTTTGGCTGTATTTCGGGAACATGCATAACATACATACATACATATATATCTACATACATATATACTATATTCATATATCTCATACATATATACAAGATGAGAGTTATTAAGATATAGATGATAAGTAGTGCAGTGTGTGTCCTCTAACTCCAAAACCGATGAAACATACAGCTAAACTTGCAACGCCATGTAATAAAATCCAAGGCAGTGCATGACTGAGAAATAGGTGTGGGTAAAAAAAAAAATATAATTTTTGTTACACAGTGATGAGCTCGTATGAGAGCTAACACGACACGCAGCAAGGAGGCATGAAGACAAAAGGGTGGGAAGAAGAGGAAGGACAAAACAGTGGGGAACAAGAGACATAAGAGGAAATCTGTGAAGGGAGAGAGGATGAGGCGTGGGGAACATGTGGTAATCAAGATTGGACATTACTGGGACTTTCAGAAGAAAAGGCAAGCAATTTGAAGGAAGGTGGGTTTTGGGTGGGATTAACGGGGGTTGAAAAGATCGAGGATTTGGATGGGCGAAAGAATAAAGAGGTGGTGGGAACAGCTGTTTTGAAAGGCCTAGAGGGAAGAAACAGGATTGAAATAGAGTGAGGAAGTTTATTCCTAAGGTGGGAAAAAAAGAGGAATGAAAGAGTGAAGGTTGAGGCAGTGATTCATGATTCTTGGTAAGTTTTACCAGGAGGGGGTGTGGCGGGACCTTGAGCGACCTGCCGGAAATATGGTGGGGAACATATTGCAGACAAAGCATAATGGGGGAGGGGGGGGGAGGGCGAGAAATCCAGAGAGGGAGACGGTAGAAGACAGAAAGACCACCGACCTGTCCTGCGTGAGCAGAGTGGAGAGGTCCAAGACTCATGCTTATCGCGGGAATGCCAATGACCGAAATGCTTGGTTCCACAGCGTGAACCAAGAAAAAGGTGAGAGGCCAGCAGCACCAGCCCAGAGGGGAGAGCAGTACTTCCATCAGGCTGCGGATGAAGCTTTTCTATGTGGTTGAGGAGCTCAGGTGGGCCGAGGAAAAGACTTTGCATGACGAGGATTCCCCAGTCGGCGACTGGCTTTCGAGGCCAGGTTGGAAATTTGGACTTTCGCCAGAAAAGATCATGGCAGATAGTGATACCGCAGAAGCTTGAATGAAATAGGACTTCTTTCAGAGGATTGTGAGAAAGTAGATGGAGGGGGGGGGGTCCAAATGGTCCCTTTCGGAGAGACATAAGGAGAGTTGTGAGATTTGATCAGGATGGAAAGAACAACTTCCATGTGTTCGAAACAAGTTGGTGATTTTATCCAGACTTGCAAAGAGAGCGAAGAAGCTGCGGCTTGCCGGTTGAGAGATGCAAATTGTACGACAGAGGTGAATCATCAGCAAAGAGATAGAGAATTTCCAGAGTTTGGAGAGATCATTGATGAAAACCAGAAAAATGAACAGGACCCAGAACGCTGCTTTGAGGACTCAGCCGGACAGGTGAAGAGGGGATGAGAGATATGGTACGAAGAGGGATTTGAAATAAAACACTCCTTTTGAAGAGAATTGATGGCCTTGGTTTAATTATATCCTTTATCACACATATCCTCAAGTTGAAGCTCGCTGCGTCTGAAAGCTGCCTTGTTTTTTGGCCTGCTCAACCCATGCTTTTGACCTGGAAAGGCTGCAACGAATTTCCTAACGATAATTTTTTTTTGCACTTTCCTCACTCATATCATTGAATGCCTGTTCACCATCAAGCCAACAAATCGCTTGTATACAATTACATTGCTTTTGTAAGTGAATCATCATTTTCAAATTCTAAGCTTGGAGCGGTGTCAACCCATTAATATGATCAATTTTCCACGATCTAGGTCAGGTATTGGGAGCCAATGTGCCAGAACAGCGCGTCGCTGCGTCCCACTTCCGCTGGACTCAGGGCCTCCGTCGGCCTTCCCCAGGAGATGCCAGGCCCATCCCCCACTCTTGAGATGCGATCAACTGCTGCAACCACGAGGCACATGGTCGGCCCATTGGCCTCCTCCACTCACTCGAGACTACCTCGCTGAGAGAAATCTGGTGAGCAGGATCAGCGTCAGGAAAACGAAGCCACAATGTCCCAGACAGCCGCAACTGACGCTCAAACGGACCATGCAGGTAACAAACTCATCTGAGTCCTCTCTCAGTAACCGCTCGTGGACCCTCAAAAATCTGACCAGCGATAGCCAAGAAATTCTTCGAAGAGACCTAAAGTACCAAAGGAATTAAGTCTCCGTCTCAAGATCCTTGGTCAGAAGTCCAAGTCTCGCATCCATAGAGCAAGACTGAGACAGCAACCAAGACTGAAGACTCGGACTTTCCGTCCTCCGCACAGGTAACCGTGGCAGCTGCTACATCCCCAATGATCCAGTTGAATGCCATGACTCCCCAAGGCCTGGAACCCAGACATCTATTGACCCTCTGACTCACAGCCAGCAGAGACATGAAATATCACTGCCAGGTAAGTGAATCTCTCCACGACTCAACATCTAACCCAAACAGACACAGACAGGGCAACGCAGCATCCAGATGTCATTGAAGTCTTGGACTGGTTTTGACCAGGAAAACCCGTAAACCCACGGCTCCGACTCCTCATATCAGCACCTCGAGGGCCCCCAAAAAAGGATATCTAAGTCTCCGCGCGAAAAAGAATGACGCAATCACTCGAAGTCAATGTCCGAGATCTTGACATTCCCAAACGATGCAGCAGCTTGATCTTTCCGACATCCTCCCTAAAATCCAGTCCATACAGTGCTGAAAAGTGTGGGGCCAGTAACACACCCTGACGAACTCCCAGTAACAACTGGAAATTCAAGTCAGAGATGGGTAACACCAAACTTACAAGCACTCTTCAGTAACCAGAGTAAGAGTTCAGACATCAGATCGATCAAGTTTTGTGGCACCTCCACGAAGACCAAGAATCCTCCAGAGGGCATCCTATTCCACTGAATCGAACGCTTACCAGAGATCAAACATAGGCTGCAAGCAGCCCTGCCGAAACTCTCGTCTGCATTCGTTTGAGGACCTGAGAGCAAGGATAGCGGTCGAGTCGTTTGACCCTCTTTTGGTCGTAAAGCCCGACTTGCTCTGGCGCCTTTCACCAGGGTGACTCAAGCAGATGGTGCTAACCCTATCGAGAATTATCCCGAGCAAAGCCGTACCCGGTCACTGGGAGCGGCGTCACCCCCACTCCGGTAGTTGTTGCAGCACTGGCGATCACCGCTTCCCTTTCCAGAGCGGGACAACAAGGCACTCCTTTCAGTCACTTGGGATATGCCTTGTTCCAGGCAGAGCACAGAACTGCATGCAGACGACATGAGTACAGCATGGATGCCAACAATCCAGGAGCTTTACTCCATTTCAACAGTTGCACTGCAGTCTGTTTCCACAAAGGTGGATAACACAGTTTGATTGGAGGGTGCTAAGCAATTGGGATAGTAAACACCCCTGACATCAGCCTGGAACAACAAGCTCAAAGTAACCGCCCAGCGGGCTTTCACTTCAGAACTCCTGTCAAGAGCCCACGCCTCCCGCTCGAACTGCGTACACCGAGGGACGGGTTGGGGAAACGCAATGCGCAAATTCCCCTGTAAGCAGGACGAGATCACTTGACCCACAGGCGAGCTTCTAAAGTCATCTATCCAAAAGAACAAATGATAGGTCAGTGCTACTATTGCAAAGAAGAATGTGTTACTGCTGCAACGCATGCCTACGAAATTTAAATTGGAGCAACTTTAGTACCGTGCAAAAATAATTATTCATCCTCACTAGATAATTTGAAGGCAGGAATGGGCAACTGGGCTTCAAAACTGGAACAGCCCTGTCAATAATTATGCATGTCGAAACTAGGATTAAGTAGCTTTTAGACCTGCAAGAATTGAGTCTGAGCGAGCATCAGACGAAAAGACAAAAATGATGGTTGTTTTAACAAGTTAACAATAAATATAAAAACCTAAATATGTACATATTAATATAATATGTTGTTGCTTGAAACACTTGATCGCAATTGTAAAATTGTGATAATTTTGTTGGTCATGTTGTAAAATGTAATTTTTTATTTTTGCGCTTTAACCATGAAGCCATTTGAAGAAGACAAGCTAAATCCATCAAAACCATCTCGCACCTACTAGTCCGGGAGCCAAGCTCTGTACGAGCTGTTAGGGTTTGGACCTTACACAAGTCTCTGCTATTTAAATTTACACCCAGGAATGTTAGATATACGCTCCAGTTCATGAAAACCAATGTTGGCAAATTCATCAGCTCTGCGAAAAGTTTGGCTGACA
>JAXMNL010001697.1:0-11913 GCA_035128595.1 Eptatretus atami
TGTTCTGCTGGGAAAACCCGGGTCATCATTCATGGTGGACGTCAATTTGACATGTCAACTACCTAAACATCATTGTAGACCAGGTACACCCCTTCATGGCGAATGGTATTCGCCTGTGGCAGTGGCCTCTTTCAGGCAGATAATGCGCTCCTGCCACCACTGCAGACGTTGTTCTGGAATGGCTTGAGAACTGTTGAAGTGTTTCACGTTCTGCCCTGGCCTCCATATTCTCCAGATCTCGAATCCGAATTTGAGCATCTTGGGATGATGCTGGACCGACAAGTCCAATCCACAGCGGCTTCACCTCTCAACATACATGACTTGAAGGATCTGCGTCTGCTAATGTTTTGGTGCCAGATACCACAAGACACCTTCAGGGATCTTTGTGGAGTCCATGCCTCGGCGGGTCGGCGCTGCTTTTGGCAGCACGGGAGGACCAAACAGCTTATTAGGGCAGGTGGTCATTATTGTTTTGGTCATCAGTGTACATATATATATATTATATATATATATATACATTACATACATTACATAACTACCAAATACCACCCACCAGCGATGCGGGGATATTTGAGAGGGGGGGGGGCAGGGGAAACAGAGGATGGAGAAGAGAGAGGGGGGGAGAGGTGGGGGGAGAGAGTGTGGGAGGGTAAAGGAGGTAAGAGGGGGAAAGAGAGGAGGAGGGGGAAATAAGGATGGGAGGGGGAAAAGGAGAGAGGGGGAAAGGAGAGGAAGGGGGAGAAAGGGGGAGGAGGGGAGAGAGGATGGGTGGGGAAGAAGAAGTCAGCTAGATGAAGGGAAGGCCACACATGTGGTTGGAGCATTAATGACAATTTCGTAATGTTCGAATCACGATGCTTTCTGTTATGGATAACAGTGAACATGGGAAACAAAAATAATGTCTGAATCGATTTTTCTACTTTTCTTTTTTTTCTACAACTTCTTCTATTTTTCTCATTTACCACTGGACATGAGCAGGCCAGCCTTTCTGGAAACAACGTTTACCCAGACGTGTCCGAAGACATGCTGCCGAGAAACATTCGGAGCAAGCTGTTTCTGGAGACAAACATTCGGCCGGACGCATCTGGAACAAAATCTGTCCAGACATAAACATCGCCGGGACCTTCAGGAGCAAGCTGTCCATCGCGAAAACACCTATCGGACACATCCGGAGACAATCTGCCGTACCGGACATTAAAACCACCGCCGACATAACCACCGTCCAAAACACCTATGTGGAGATAACCACCGTCCAGAGATAACCACCGTCCAGACATACCACAGTCCAGGGATAACCACGTTCCAGGATAACCATGTTGCAGGACACGTATGAAGACAAACACCGCCCAGACGTAGTCTGGAGACAAATCACTGCCTGGATGCGATCGATTAGGACAAACACAGACCGGATGCATCGGCTGACAAACACAACACGGACGCGTCTGGAGACAAACACTGCACCGGACACATTCCATGACAAACTACCATCCAGACAGGTTCTGGAAGTTAAATACATCCGGACACGCGGGGGATGAAACTGATAAAACCTCATAAGACACGTGAAGAAAACTTTTGCCACCCATGGACCCGTGACAGGGCATGGCGTGTCACACACAACGGGCGGAGAGTCATTTTACAGATCCCAAATCTCCCATATGTACCACGTGCATGTGTTGCTTGTATATGTACACCTCTCTTGTGGGTAACTGTCGACTATCCATCCCTATCAGGACAACAAAACTGTACCGCTTATTGACTAAAGGGTGCTTGGTATAGTGGCTAAAGCACTCAACTAAGCACTCAACGGGAACGCACTGGTTGGGAAGCAATACAAATTGCCATCAATAAAGTATGCATCCTGCAAACACCCAAGCAATGGCAAATTTGACAAATGAAAGCTTTTTTGACCATCGGAACTGCAACTAAAGTTCAAAATCTGGAAGCTTTAAATTTTGTAATTATCTAGTTTAAGAGATTCTAGAGTATGACGTGGGCAGAAATGAATAACCTTTTATGAACATTGGCGTCATCCGGAACGTAATATAAGCATAGCAACATCCCAGCGATTTGATGAACCGGTATTCAATAATGTGTGAGAAAGGAAAAAAAGAAACTTTATCGGAGAGAATAATTGCAGGCATGTTCCAAGTCAAGACATGGTTGAGGCAGACAAAAAAACATGGTGGCTTCAGGACCACAGCGGGAATTCCAGATATGCCTTAAGACCCCAAATAGAGCGGTGACGAAGGCATGCACCTCATAAAGGACATAATTATATAAGACCGTTAATTACCTTCAAAGGGGTGTTTTAATTAAAGAAACCCGATTTTTCATTTCACGGCACTTCCGTGGAGCATTAATTGTATGTATGCACAGTTTCAGGATGATAGGTTTCATGGATTTGGAGTTATGACGAAACACACTGACCGCAATTGACATTTATTGGTCCAAGAAGATATATTATATATATATATATATATATATATATAATATATATATATATATATATATATATATACTGTATATATATTTTATATTTTATATACATAAGTATATACATAATATATATATATATATATATATATATACATATATATTTATTTATACATGTGATACAACATATAAAACATATTGTTGCGGTTCTCGGAACCGCATGCAACAACAGATAGGTGTCCCAAGAACAGTTATATTCCATTATTATACGTTGCAGATAGTCCCTTTCCTTTTGTTTAAGCGGACAAACAAGGAGATGCGTCGACGATCTAATAGCTAGGGTTGCTGAAATCATTTCTCCCTTCATTTCGTCCCACTCTCTTTTTGTCTGATTATTCCTGAGGTAAACCCAGCACGTGCGATGCGGGGGAGAGAACTTGCACAGATCCTCGTTCCTGGCGAGCCCTAAACCCTGGTGTGCGGCGAGTCATGGGTGCTTGGTAGTGCGCGGTTGTCGACTCGAGTTTCCGATGGTTCTGGGGAGGATAGCCAGTTGCATTTAAAAAGGATGCCGAATTGAATACCTTCTTAAGAGGTGAACGAATGGTGATCATTCATGATGGGCATTCAAACAAATTATATCATTAAAGATGGCATTGAACATTCAAACGCAAATGTTAGCAAGGGGCTGGGAGGCACCAAATAAATATGCAGCACCTCCCAAAAAAAAATTAATGCGAAATTTCGTTCATCAGGAAGGTCGCGATGGACTCTCATGTCGGGATGGATAGGACCACTTCCAGGAGGTCAATACAACACAAATCTTCTCAAGATCAACCAAGATATAAAACTTGTAAACCTTACAAGATACTTACGAGTCGTCTGTGAAGGGTTTCACATCAAATTAACACTCATTCAACTTTTTGACAACACTCGTTTTAACTTTGGACAGTATTGCTAAGCTACAAAACTGCCCAATTCAAAGTCGCGCCAATTCTAATTATTCTTCATTCTTATTTCAGACTTTCACTAAAAATTGTTTTAACGTAACAGCTTGGCTTTAAACAACAATCTTACTGCATTTTGTAGTGGAAAGAAAGTTAATGACTACACGGTTTGTGAGCTCCGTCGGAAGGAACACGCTTTGGCTCCGTCCGGAAGACACGGCTATGGGCTCCATCCGTACAGGAAACACGGCTATGGCCTCCATCCGTAAGGAAAACATCGCTATGGGCTCCATCCGTAGGAACACGGCTATGGGCTTCCATCCGTAAGGACACGCTATGGGCTCCATCCGGAAGGAACACGGCTATGGGTCCGTCTGGAAGGAACACGGCTTTGGGCTCCATCGTAAGGAACACGGCTTATGGACTCCATCCGTAAGGAACCGGCTATTGGGCTCCATTCGCAAGGAACACGGCTACTGGGTTCCATAAGCAGTGATCAAGGACAAGCACATAAGTTGGCAAACTTTGCATGAGTTGATGAACTACGAGCCCTCTTCTGCGTTGAAGTTCCTTGTAAGGGGAAGTCTTGTTTATTTCTTAAAAAATTTGTTTTGAGTTTGTGATGATAGGGAAATGCAATTAAAAAAAAAAGTTTTACAAAGTTCGAGGCTCATGGAGGGAGCGAGAACAGTAGAAACAAGTCAAGACAAACAGTGGAAAAAAGGTGTGGGGGGGGGACAGAAGGAGATGTGAGGTTGGAACACCAAAAGCAGCGTTGAGGAAACAAAATAGATGGAGACTTGGGACAACAGGAAGAATAAGGACGAGGGGAATGATGGACGGCGGGGGACAAAGATGGATACAAATTTTAAACCCTCAGGAAAGAAAAAATTAAAAGGTTGGAAAAGGTGTTCTTGGTGGGGGGGCGTTAACGGGGGTGAAGGGGAGGGGGTTAACGGGGGTGGGAAGGGAGGGGGGTAACGGGGTGGAAGTGGGGGGGGGGTTAAACGGGGGTGGAATAGAATATGGTTTGGATTGGGAGATCTAACAAAGGAGGTTGAGAAATCAACCTTTAAATGCCCACAATAAAATGACATCACCAGTATTACCACCTTACCTTCTGAGACATCCAACAGCAACGTGAAAGAAAAGAAAACAAATTAATTAAATATCAAAGGAGATGATCAAAAGGTGTTCATTGAACAAGACTCAAGATGGCTGTGGAACGGGGGGTGGGTAGTGGGGGAGCATAACCGTTTCGTACCATGTTTCCTCATACATTTTTATGCTCAACAGGGACGATGAATTCTCCCATCCCTCGTGAAAAACCCAAATTAAATGTTTCATGTCACGAATCTGTTGGGTTTTCGGACGGCTTGTTTTCTCGTGTAGCTGATCGAATATTTAAACTGCTCCTGTTTGATCCCATCTTCGGATGATGAAGTAGAAAGTATAGTCTCGCCTTGTGCCCTCATTCTGAACAAAAATGCCATCGTTAACTGTACCACCGCTACTATGGACCCATAATACCATATTATCCATACACCCAATATGTCACATACATTGCCATTATCAGTAGCTTTTTGATTTACTAGCAATACAACCGTCGCTGTCACTGACGGAGGCAATAAAGGGGAGGGGGGAGAAGAGAGAGGGAGAGAGAGGAGAGAGAGAGAGAGATGAGAGAGAGAGAGAGAGAGAGAGAGAGAGAGAGGAGAGAAGAGAGAAAGAGAAAGAGAGAGAGAGGAGGCAGGTGTAGGCGTGATGAGGGGGGTGGGGGAGGCAGAGAGGATGAAGAAGGGGGAGCTAGGAAAGGGGAGGGAGAGCGAGAAAGGAGGAGGTGGGGGAGAGCCAACACTTCACCAAACGTAAACGTTGCTATTCACTGTGAGGGAGGCGGTGTGTGTGTGTGAGAGAGAGAAAGAGAGAGAGAGGGAGGGTTGGCAGGGAGGACAGTGGGAAGGACTAGGGCAAGAAGAGGAGGGAAGGGGAGGTGGAGGTGGGAGAGCAAACGCCTCACAAAACGTTGCTATACACTGCAGGATTGGAGGGTGCAAGTGAGCAGAATAGACACACACACTTGACAGACAGACAGTGAGGAGAGCGGACAGAGGTGTGGAGGAGAGGCTGCATTATTTTGGAGGGCGGATGTGAGTTGTGCAGAGAGAGTGGGGTGGGAGGAGGAAAAAAAAAAGAGACAGGTAGGGTGGAGGTGAAGTTAGCCAAGAGAATGATGATATTGACGCCTTAATAACCGAACATGAAAAAAAAAAATCTTCGTGTCAGAACAGCAGCACACACAACGAACAACAGAGCTGTAAAGTAATCCGCTAGCACTATGCAAAAACTTTGATAATCCCATTCCAGAAAAATTTGTGGGAAACATTAAACCAAAGAATCACTGAAAACATGGAAGTACCTACTGCTCACGTATGACCTAAAATCCCATCGGACGTGAACATCGACAACAAAGCATTGCGATCAGATATCATTACTTGTTGACAAAAAACATGAGAAGGAAGCATTGCTAATTGAGGTGTTAATACCGGTTAATTTTGGACTAACGAGCAGAAATCAAGAAAGTAACAATACCAAGACCTCAAAATGAAGTGAAAATATCCTGGAAGATTAAGAATGCCAAAGTTGTACCAGTGATGACGAAGAACTCACAGAGATTTTTATCCAAAAACATGCCCTGGGAATTTTACTCCGAACGAACTGCAGTGGAGCTGTCTTGGCTCAGTAACGATCCTGAAGAGAGGCCTCGCGCACAAAAATGAAACAGAAAAACTTTACAGCTTGGTCCGTGAATCGTGACCCCTGTACCGAAGTGAAGGTGCATACTTCAGGCCCGCCCTGTGAGAGCACTCCATATCCACTTCTGGAAAACCACATATGCATATGGGGATAACCACACAACACACACACGCACGCACGCGCACACGCGCACGGTGCGCACGTACGCACGCACGAACGCACACACGCCAAATTCCGTTATGATAACACAGTTTAGTATACTACACACATACAAAATGTACACCCGTATATAATACAAATAACGACAAACACAAAGATGTTTACCTTTAAACAGAGTTCTTTAAAAGAGGAATTCAAGTGAGAAATTAGCAAAATTCAATGAAAAATATTATGTATCAAAGATCATGTGGATCATGGCAATAACGGTGGTCGAAGTGACCGTTATTACTTATATATATATATAGTATCAATGCGAAGTGAGGGGTGGATTATATTAAAAGGAGATCGCACAAAAGGTAAACAAACGATATCTGTAAAAATAAAATTGCACATTTTCAGCAGATGAGACACCTCCTGAGAACACAACCGCACAGTACCCAGGCCCAACACAGCAGAAACGTATGTCTGTCTAATTTGATTGTTCCATGATAGCATGGTACTTTACCGAAACGACAACCAAGCAAGCTTGGAGAGCGTCGCCAAGTGGCTATAAGCAACTCAAGCAAGCACTCAAATGAAACGGTTAAGAACCGGCTAGTTTGGCCGCGATTAGCACACGTTAACACAACACCTCCGGGAGATGCTCGAAATGTCATAGATGTTCGAATTGGACAAAAATGGACACTTTTCTAGGAGTCCGAACTCCTTGTAAGTTCGATTTCTTCGACCTTAATTTGTACTTTCTTATTAGTTTAAGAGATAACTCATTGGTTGATCGCATGTGTGGAAATGAAATAAAGCAATGAACGCTGAAGTCTCAAGGGTGTTTAATAAAATGGAATAGGCCAAAAAGCCTAGAAGCGAACGTAGAATTTCTTCTGTACATTCGATGCTGCAATTTCCGGCTTATTTTCAGCCTGGATTAGGATCAGCGATCAAATAATGTAAATCACGACTTAAAATTATTTTTTGTTGTGATGGGGAGATATTCTTTATTATAAAATTAGGTAGACTTTAAAAACTGCTTAGGAGTATTTACTCTCTAGTTTTTGTTTGTTAATTTTTGGTCATAAAGGTTGTTGATTGGGTATAACTACAGATCAAATTATGTATTGTGCATTTCTATAACCGTGATAAACACACTGCATATTACCTCAACATTACCTTCACAAACAACAACTACACGCCTAGAACAGGATCTATCTGGAAAAAATTAAATATACCTCAACATTACCTTCACAACAACAAAACTACACCGCACGAACAGGATTCTCTGAAAAAATAAATATTACCTCAAACATTACCTTCACAACAACTACACCGCCGAGGACAGGATGTCATTCTGAAAAAAAAAAAAAAATCCTCATACATTACCTTCACAAAGACAAACTACACCGCCTAGAAACAGGATCTCATCTAAAAAAATAAATATTACCTCAACATAACCTTCACAACAACAACTACACCGGCCTACAACGAGGATCTCATCTAAAAAAATTAATATTTACCTCAACATTACCTTCACAAAACAACTTACACCACCTATAACAGGAATCTCATCAAAAAATTAATATTACCTCAACATTACCTTCACACAACAACTCACTGCCTAGGACAGATCTATCTGAAAAAAAAAAAATTACTCAACATACTTATATCACAACGGACAACTACACCGCCGAGACCAGATCTCATCTAAAAAAATAAATATTACCTCAAACATTTTTACCTCAACATTACCTTCACAACAAACAACAACTAACCACTAGAACAGGATTCATCTAAAAAATAAATACTAAGAAGCGAAACGTAGAATTCTTCTTAATTCGCTTCTGACTTTACCTAAAACTTGGGTTCACAACTTGTATACGCCAATTTCCGGTTACTTCGGCCTGGATTTCGGGATCAGCGATCAAATTTCATGTAAATCACGATTAAAAATTATTTTTTGATGATTGCGGGAGATATCTTTATTTAAATCGATGGAGGAAATATACACCATGTCTGATATTTGGTCTCATTCTCCGACGATGCCTTTTATCTTCCCGGCTTGCTCATTCCCATGTCAAAAACCGGAAGCAAAAAAAAAACCGGAAGCAAAAGGTTCATAGCCAATGAACGGATTCCAAATTGCCAGGTTTGTGTTGTTGTTGTTGTTGTTGTTTCCTATGTCTGTCATGTGCACCGTTAAGTATTGAAGCTCACTACGTTCGCATATAGCTTGCAATGTTCCCAGCGATTTCATGCTATGTCTGAACAGGCATTAATAATATGCAGTGAACAAAAGTGAAAAAAAAAATTAAAATAAAAACACTTCATGTTAACCAAATCGTTGCGCTGTGCAAGTCAATTGCATGGTTTGAGCAGGGCCAAAAAAACCATGACGCTTCAGACCCAGCGAGGTTAACTTAGGATACGCTCAAGACCCCATAAGAGTGGTGACCGAGGATGGCACCAAAGTTTCAGGCTGCTAGGTTTTATAGTTTTGGAGTTATTAAGAGACACACATACATCGACACACACACTGACACACACACACACACACGCCGACACACACCACACCGACAAAAATAAAAATTAAAATAAAAACACTTTACTCGATAACAAATCGTTGCGCCTGTGCCAAGTCAACGCAATGGTGAGCAGCCAAAAAAAACATTGGCGGCTCAGACCCCAGCGAGGTTAACTAGGATCACCTTAAGACCCCAAGAAGGAGTGGTGACGAGGTGCCCAAAGTTTCAGGCTGCTAGGTTTTATAGTTTTGGAGTTATTAAGGAGACACACACACACTGACACACACACACCGACACACACACACACACACCAACACACACACCGACACACACCACACACACACCGACACAACACACACACACAAACACACACACCGACACACACACCACCGACACACACACCACACCGACACACACACACACCGACACACACACCAACACACACACACACACGGGCACACACCACACACACACCAACACCACACACCGACACCACACACACCGACACACACACACACACACCACACACTTTTATCAGTTTAGAGTAATTGAATATTGGGACACTTAATGATCACTTTTTGTGCACATTGAGGCTAATTTTGTCAATGAAGGTGAATATAAAAAAATTTTCAAGCTTATATTCCTCATGTTGCATCGATCTGTTAGCGGTTCTAGAGAAGATTTCATTTATCGTTTTTATTTTCAATCCAACATCTCCGCTAGACCACATCACCAATTGACGGTCATAAATTTAATTCTTCATTCAGCTTCCGGTCAGAGATCAGATTAGTGAAGTTTCAGATTTTTTTTGAATAAGGATTTTGATTCAACCAATATGGCTGGATACCACTTCACTGATGATGATGTCTTTTATCATCCTGGGGAGTTTATGACTTAAAAACATGTTCTGTTTTTTTTTGTTAAGTGGTTTTGGAAGAAAAATATGTCCCATTTTTTTTCTTTTAATCCCAAGATGGCTGCCATACTATGTGGAACATTGATGATCAATGAAAATTTTTCCACTGGGTGTCGCTCCTACGTTTTAAGTTTTGCATCGATAGGACAAGCAGTTGCCGAGGAAAGACATTTTAAAAGAAATATGAATGCGAACGCACGCACGCACGCACACACACACCCCGATGCGATGGTTGAGAATGAAGAGCACATTTACATCTCCACGACACAGCCTGGTGTTGGCTTTGCGGTTAGGGTGGTGCTGGATCACTAGGTCCTGAGTTCAGAGGCCAGTTGGCATTGAATAACACCAGGGGGTTGACTCGCCTGTCATCCTTCGAGTTGGCGAAATGGAGCACCGTATACCGGTAATAGGGGCAACTGCAATCAGCGGCATAGCGCGTGCCCCAAAACCAATAATGCAACCAGCGCCACAAAGGCAGCACACGATTGGGAACCTCCATGACGAGGACCTATTAACAGAATCACAATCATGACAAGTATACACTATACAACCAGCGATCCATACCTCAAGCCACTTTCCACGGGCAACTCATTTTTTTAAAAACACAAAGGTTGTAACTTCACCATCAATGTCGATCAAGCAGGAAACTTGAAAAAAACACAATGATAAGCAAAATATATAATAGTATGTAAAAAGAAAAGGGTGTCCTTAAAAGGCATTTCATCAAAGTGGACCACTTTGCTGTGATCTCAGTATAAACAAAGAATCACAAAACTAGGAGACACCTTTCACTGGATATTTCTTGCACCAAGATGCCAGGACTGTGCTTAGAGGAACGGTGCAACGATGGGGACCATTAAAGGATCGAACTCAATAGTGCCAGAAACAGAGGGAGAGAAGTGGAGGAACCACACCACAAAATAAAAGTCAAAATCCCATGCCACCAACTTGTCTAAACGGTTTATTGCTAATGAAATAAACAAAGATGTTTTTTGCTTTTTTGCATTCAGATGTTGAAATTCATCTTCACTGCAATCAGATGACGTAGGAGAGGTGTGTGAGTATATCAGTATTAGTGTTAAAGTGTTAACATGTCACCGAAAGAAGGCCCCTGTTAATTGTCTTTTCAAAAGCGGGTGTTCCAATTTAACAAAACACCCCAATTTTTACCTGCACTCCATTATAAGTCTCAGTATGCGCACGAGTTCAGGCTGCGAGGTTTCATGGTTCTCTTGGAATGTTCTGCTGGGAAACCCTGGGTCCAGCCATTCATGTGGAGTCAATTTGACATGTAGTCACCTACCTAAACATCATTGTAGACCAGGTACACCCCTTCATGGCAAATGGTATTCCCTGATGGCAGATGCCTCTTTCAGCAGGATAATGCGCCCTGCCACACTGCAGACGTGTTCTGGAATGGCTTGAGGAACATGTTGAAGTTTGTTGACGGTGCTCCCTGGCTCCATATTTCTCCAGATCTCAATCCATTGAGCATCTGTGGGGATGTGCTGGACCGACAAGTCAACCACAGCGGCTCACCTCTCAACATACATTTACTGAAAAGGATCTGTGCTAATGTTTTGGTGCCAGATACCACAAGACACCTTTCAGGGATCTTGTGGAATCATGCCTCGCGGGTCGGCGCTGCTTTGGCGGCACAGGGAGGGACAACAGCTTTATAGGCAGGTGCGTCATATTTGGCTCATCGTGTACATATATATATATATATATATATATATATATATATAAAATATTTATATAAATATAAAGTATATATATTATATAAAGTACATATTATATATATATATATATATAATATATATATTATACAACATACATACTACCAAATACCACCACCAGCGATGACGGGAAATATTGAGAGGGGGGGCAGGGGAACAGAGGATGGAGAAGAGAAGAGGGGGAGGGTGGGGGACGAGAGACTGTGGGGAGAGTAGGAGGTAGAGGGGGAAAGAGGGAGGGAGGGGGAATAGAGGAGTGAGGTGGAAAAGAGAGAGAGAGGGGGAAAAGAGAGGAGGGAGGGGGAGAGAGGAGGAGGAGGAGGAGAGAGGATGGGTGGGAAAGAGAAGTCAGCTAGATGAAGGGAAGGCACACATGTGGTGGAGCATTAATTACAATTCGTACTGTCTGATCACTATGCTTCTGTATGGAATAACAGTGAACATGG
>JAXMNL010001698.1:0-17237 GCA_035128595.1 Eptatretus atami
TTCTCTTTTTTTCCTCAATCCGACGGCTCGTTGCGGAGGAAAACCACGATAAGTTCGAACTGCAGACAAACAAACAAAACAACAACAAACAGCGGACCCAAATGCGAACACCTTCTCCTTCGGCAGGCGCATAACAAAAGAATGTAGAGATTGTTATTAATAATACTAGTACGTTGCCCGTAGGCGTGCCAAGTATGCAGTAAAAAAAAAACTTCCAACCGCGTGCCAGAAAAACCACATAGCGTCCGTTCGCTTCGCGTGCCGACGTGGTTGCCCCTACGTGCGTGGCCGTACGTGCAACCAAAAATAAAAGAAACTTTCAAACAACAGACACAGGCCGTTTCCTTCGCTCTCGTAACACGACGACTGGATGGCGCATTGTTGTTTATAAATGCGCATAAGAATATCGAGAAATTAGATAAATACAGTTAGTCATCACTATCCGGAATGGTGCGTTCCCCGTACGAATGTTCACATGACATTCACTTGAATTATCGCTTGCATTAAAAAAGTAACAACTGCTGGTGATACTAACAACAGAGTTAATTAAATCCAAAATTTAAACAAGTTTACCTCCCTGTTTTGCCTTGCCATGACATTCGCTCCATTGACCTATGCCACTCCTACGCCACGTAACTAAATTGCGCCCTTTTCCCATCGGCCACGCCTACCAGCAACGGCTGTCACTGTTTTGTCAATAATCCCCAAGCTGTCTTGTTGTTGGTAAATAAATGCCCATAACTTGGGAAGCACTTGTCCGATTAATATCAAACCTTGGAAAGCACATCTCAGTCCCGCAAATATACCTGAGCAAGTTTATTAGATCACCAATGGTTGTCGAGAAAACAGCGGCACAGACCATACACAACACACACACACAACACACACACACACACACAGATTGCTGGAATTATAGATTGATTAACAACAGTAACAATGGTGGCATCATTTGTCAATAATAAAACGAACATGTGATATCCTCGCCCTGGCCCAAGGTCAGCTCGACTTGGGAAAGGCGATCTAATCTACGCAGTCCGTAGGCAGGTATGCCATGAGGCCGTGAAGACCATTGAAAATTTGGTCCATGACCAAGGGGCACGAGTTATATAAAATAAAAAGGTTCCCAAAATGTATAGCTCTTGAGCCGCGATCTCTCTTGTCCCGAGATAGCACAAAATGCAAAGATAGTCTCTCTCTCTTTTTATTGAAGAGAAGGCCCTTCACCGAAACTCCTCCCCCTCTTTCCCTGCGGTTCGCACACCTTTCTTCACATTGGTTTGTCATACTCATTGTCCTTATTTCCAACTCCGCAAACCGACTCGAGGACTCCATGAAGACTGGTTTTCCAGAGTACCAAGGGCTTAATACTGTGTGATCTCTGTGGTCCACACCTTCCGAAGAGGCAATAGGTATCATTAGTAATACGACAGTACTTTAAACCGTCGATGGTAAACGGAACGTCCTTCCAAAAGTCAGTGTGCAGAGGAACTCATCAAAGCGAAAACAGACAGGCCTGAGAGAGCACGCCGTGGTGAGGGCCCACCCCTGCAATCTCGTTGTGTTGCGTTATCAAGACATCGACCTTCACGTGACAAACACCCAAACTCTCCAACGAGCCATCACAGAAAATTCCAACAAAAATGCGAAATGAGAAGAGAAAAGAGAGTGGAGAAAAAGGCAAAGAGGAGAAATCATTGGCGGCGTTGACCTTGATGGAAACGATGTGAGGGAATTCTGCAAGACCGCAGCAGTGGACCTGCAACTGCCGACGTGTGTTCAAAATTTCAAAGCCGAGGGTCCCTCGAAGCGACTGACGTTTCACGCGACAGTGAGATGAACACCGTGGCCTCACCACAGCGGCACCACCCCAGCGGCAGGGGCTGAGCCTGCACGACAGCACGTGGTTTGGTTGTTGCATTTTTAAACGACCATGGTTACCTTTCAGCATTCATCACGCCGACAAAATAAGTTTAAACAAACGTCATCTCCTGTCTCGAACTCTGGCAGAACAGCTCAATCTTCGGAAAATGTCTTCACGCAGTTTGTCCAAGAACGTCAGTGTGCAGAGGAACCCCATCAAGGAAGAAACAGACAGGCCTGACGCGAGCATGCCACGTGAGGCCGACCTGCAATCTTCATCATGCACATCATCTTGTGGAATTGATGAGGTCCTTGGCTTCGAGTCCTGTGTAAGGTCAGAATTTTTTCACACTAGCCCCACGCAGAAATTTATTCCTGTTTATTAAAAAAAACAAAAAAATTGGGCCATGTAGGTGTCCACATATTTTTGACCATGTCGTGTGTATCACAACACACCTTCACACTCTTGACTGTGCAAGGGAAACGCCAGAGTCATGCCTTGATTTACTTTGACTTTATTTTATTTCACTTGTGTTGAAAAACGGTTCATCTTGCCTTAGTTCTTCATTAACTTGTCTATTACCGAGAGGTGGGTGGGAAGGAGAAGGAGGAGTGGGAAGTAGCAGAGGGGCTAAATAAAACTCAAAGTTGGCTGAAATAGGACGTTGATGTGCACGAAAGAGGAAGTTCTTGTGCGCGGGGGGGGGGGGGACCGGTCTGAGCAGGGAAGGTAAAGCTTGTGGTGGAAGCTGAATAGACCTTAACAGTAGTCGCAGATTCGCCAAAGCCAGCGAGAGAATAAAGCGATAAATGGTTCCGCGTGAGGATGGCGAGGAAGGATGGAGGTGAGCATTACGTTAGACTTAGTATGATGAGGTAAAGGGGTACAACTGGTATGAACATGTGAGATTCTGGAAGGGGTGAGGCATTTGGAGGAGGTGAGAGAGAATGAGGAGCAATCAGATCAGAATGGGTGAATGAAAGGCCTGGAGGCCTCCAATCGACTGGGTACCGTTCCCATGGCTATGGTTAGAGTCAGGCTCAGGTTCGTTGTACGAAATTAATCATTGCAGTCTGTCAAGTTGAGGAACAAAAACCCTCAAGCACCTGATTCACCGATAACCCCCAATTCAACGGCTGACCTTTCACAGTTACATTAGTTTGCAATCGTGTATTGAACTGAGAAACAGGAGGTGAACCCATTGATTGCTGACTGTTCAGGTGGCAGTGATGGTTTTTGGAGGGTAAGGGGGTTGAAGAACGTTTCATTTTCGTGGAGGGAAATCTGGAGAGCAGGAAGGGGCGGACGGGTGAACGTTGGTTGGACGGGATTTGTGGATGACCCAGGATGGGTCATGTCGGGGACTTGAAATCATGATGCGGTGTTTGCTTCAAAATCATGAGGGCAGTTCATTATCCTGCGTGGTATGATGAACTGAAACATCTTTACGAAAGCAGGAGAAACATTGAGAGAGAAAAAAGAAGCAAACATGACTGGATGGATGGATGCTCGGCGGAGTGGTATCCTTGGAGAAGGTGTCCTCGAGTGGGATCTTCCATCAGCTTGCCCGACTGTTCCGCTCCTGCATCAAAAGGATGGGTTGCCGTACTTCATTGCCGGAGGTAACCTCAAGTGATGAAATATCTTATTTTAAGTCTATAAGGTGTGATCTTACTTTCTACTTCTGGTTGCTACTTCGCCTTTTGCTTTTGCCCTTGACTTTGGATGCGGTTTGTCCTGTCGATTTCATACAGTCAACAACAAAAACACACAAGAATAAAATATCACAGATATCGTAAAGAGTTCATGCAATGGAATGCAATGTAAATCTTATCTGCATAAGATCATTTATTGGCAAACTATAACTTCTTTTTTTTGTCAGCCGGAAGCAGAGGCATTACAGAAATAATCTATTATTCAAAATTCCACGCGCACGCTTCTAGTGTTCCACCAGTAACAATATCAGCGCCAACCACATGAATGTACCGTTTACTCCTCTCCACAAAGTGTCACCTGCTCCACCACGTCTAACCCCCGCCCTCCTTACCTCCCACCAGCACTCAATCTGCCACCCAGTCTTAACCTCAAACCAATTCGACAGAACCCCCCTACAAGTATCTCACAGTCTCACCCCCAACACCCAATCCCAACCCAAGCCTCAACCCCTTCCCCGCCACCCCCTCACCTCAAGTCACTCCCTCCAACAACCTAACCGCTCACCAAACCTCTGTCAGTCACCCTCAAGCTACCTAACTCCCTCCCAAGTTTCACCCACTCAGTCACTCCACCCCAATCCTCAAACCTCATCCAACCCGCACTCAAACTCGCTCCAACCCAAGCTTAACTCCCCTCAACAGTTCTCAACCCACTCCAAACCAAGCTCAACTCCCCTCCCAACCCAGTCCTCAACCGCTCCCAACTCAAGTCCTCACCGCACCCCTGCCCAACTTCTAAAACTTCAATCCCTCCCCATTTCAAGCCCTTCAAACCCCCCCCTCCACCGCAACATCCCTTAAACTCCCCCCACCAAAGCATCAACTCCCCCCTCCCAACTCTACAAACTGAATCACCACATATGATTTTGACGTGTCATAATTATCATTAAAACATTCTATATGAGTCGTCGCACCTACGTGAAAATTTCGGTCAATCGGACAAGCGGTTGCAGAGGAAAGAGAATAACAGATGCACGTTCTACGTACGTACGCTGACAGATTGCTTAACCCTGCATTTCACTTCGCGAGTGCGGCTAATTAAAAAAATTGTCTCCGGATCCTCACCAAAATCGAATCAATTCGTCCTTGTTACACAGCAAACCTGTCCACCAAGTTTCATCTGAATCCGTCCACACTTTTTGAGATATCGTGCTGTTTATCGTTTTTGGCCGATCTCCCAATGGTGAAGAATCAGTTTAAAAATTCTCGTCGCCGGATCCGGTCCGGAAATTCACCAAAAATCTCATCATTTCGTCCTTGTCACTCACCCAACCTGTCACAAGGTTCGTTCAAATCCGTCTCTAACTTTTTGAGTTATCCTGCTTGCAGAAAAACAAACAAACAAGAAAGATGTCGCGCACAGCACGATACAAAATCCAAATAAACATGTGCTTCTGTTTTGATTGCTCAACCAATTAGGTGCCCAATATGCAAATTTTGTTCAACCCGCAAATACCCAGCTTCCGTGTGGGTGGATTGTGCTTTACTTTCTGAAAAAAGTATGTTGTGTATATCGCAAGAAAACTCAATAGATGTTGTGTGGTATGTGTCGAAAGGGTCTCACGGGTCTACAGGTCAAAAGGGTCGAAGTGGTCCAAAGGGTCTCGAGGTTCTATGATGGTCTATGACAGAATCCTTTCATCTCCTTTCCCTGTCAAGGCTGGAGTGCCCCCAGGCAGTGTTCTGGGCCCAGTCCTATTCCTGATGTTCATCGATGATCTCTCTGACTCTGGAAAATCCTCTTTATCTCTTTACTGATTGACTCCACCCTCTGCCTTGCCATCCCTCATCCGCCAGACAGTAACTGCAGAGTCTTCCCTCTCTTCAGTATTGAAAAAAAAACAAAAAACTGGTCAAACACTTGGAATGTCTTTCAATCCTGACAAATCCACACCCTCTCCTCATCTCTCTCCTTCTCTTCTCCCTCTCTCTCTCTCTCGATGAAACTGAGTCGATGGGCCTATCCTTCGCCGTCGCAGACAGCGTCGTGGTCTCTCTGTCTTCTACCGCCTCTTTCGTTCCTCTTCTTTTCCGCCTGTAGTACAACTTCTACATGCTCTTCAATCTCATTCTTCCCTCCAGGTTTTCAAGACAGCTGTTCACCACCATCTCAGAATCGTCCCCCATTCCAAAACCATGATGTTTTGAACCCTCGTTCATCTCCACCCCCCCCCCTCCTCCTTCCAAATTTCCAGTTTTCATCCTGAGTATCCATCTTGTAACACCCCATGCATCCTTTCCTGGTCCCCCCCACCCCCCCACCTCAATCCTCCCCACACACATTGTTGTTAAATCTGCCTCCATGGGGCCTTCAACCCTGCTTGCTGTTGGTGTACCTCCTCTGTACTGTTGCTTTTGCTCTTGTTCTTCGATGATAGTTATGCCTTGATTGTTTTGCTTTCTGTGTTTGTCTTGCTTGTGGTCTATGTCTTTGTCTTACATGTTTTTAATGCTTGTCTGCATGTTCTTATGTCTTTGTCTTCTTTTGGTTTTGTCTTTGTCTTGCTGTGGTTATGTGTGTCTTCTGTTTTATGTCTTGCTCACATGTTGTTTACGTCTTTGTCTTGCGTGTTTTTTCATTTGATCATCACCATTTACTATTGACAAAGAACAACAACCTGAAACGCTCTCCACCAGTTACCTATTTATCAACAACATCGTAATTAGGTCTACAAATATGTTGTTCATGGACACCTGTTCTTCCTGCCTCTCCAAGGTGTCCATCGAGTAAAATTGCTCTTCCTGAACCTCATCGTTTTCGTGAGAGGAAGAAGGCAGTCGGGGCCATGGAGGCATACTCCGCCGGAAAGGTACGACGGAGAAACAGGCCGGGGTGGGATTGGAGGCCTTTGGAGCCAACACCAAGTGTCATCACCTGAGAAAATATTAAAAAAGTCCAAAATACACTGGGTTAAACCAGTGGAAACACAAATAACAAAAAAAAACCCAACCAGATTTGTTAAACCAGTGGAAAACACAAATAACAAAAAAAAACCACAACAAATGATTGTTAAACCAGTGGAAACACAATATAACAAAAAAACCACAACAAATGATTGTTAAACCAGTGGAAACACAAATAACAAAAAAAAACCACAACAAATGATTGTTTAACCAGTGGAAACACAAATAACAAAAAAAAACCACAACAAATGATTGTTAAACAGTGAAAACACAAATAACAAAAAAAACACAACAAATGATTGTTTAAACCAGTTGGAAACACAAATAAAAAAAAAAACACAACAAATGATTGTTAAACCAGTGGAAAACACAAATAACAAAAAAAACACAACAAATGATTGTTAAACCAGTGTGGGAAAACACAAATAACAAAAAAACCACAACAAATGATTGTTAAACAGGGAAACACAAATACAAAAAAAAAACACAACAAATGATGTTAAACCAGCTGGAAAACACAAATAACAAAAAAAAAACCACAACCATGATTGTTAAACCAGTGGAAAACACAAATAACAAAAAAAAACACAACAAATGATTGTTAAACCAGTGGAAAACACAAATAACAAAAAAACCACAACACATGATTGTAACCAGGGAAAACACAGATAACAAAAAACACAACAAATGATTGTTAAACCAGTGGAAAACACATAACAAAAAAAAAAAACACAACAAATGATGTTAAACAGTGGAAATACACAATAACAAAAAAACACACAAATGATTGTAAAAACCAGTGGAAAACACAAATAACCAAAAAAACACCAAAAATGATTGTTAAACCAGTGGAAAACACAAATAACAAAAAAAACCAAACAAATAGATTGTTAAACCAGTGGAACACAAATAACAAAAAAAAACACAACAAATATTTGTTGTTTGTGTCGTTTGGGGGTCACTCTTGGGGGTATTGATTGGGGTCACTCCACACCTGAGACGCACCAAAGATCTTTTTTTTCATGGTCGCATACAGCTTCCCTGCTCTGACACTCAGCATTTTAAAGGACCAGAGAACGGACAAACAACCAGAGGTTGGTAATACATAGCGCAGGCTTTTACGGACGTCATGGTTCCCTTCTGGATGAAGTTCAGTTGTAAGGGGATTCGTACCACGAGCAAGTTGCCCGTGCCCGCAGAGGATTCTAATCGGGTCGGAATGAAGGCGTCAAAAACGCAAATGGAATCTTCTGTCATCGAGCCGCAAGCTGGCAGCAACAATTCCCATTTATCGCCACGTCTGATGCAATTTGAAAGCTCGAATGGTGGTGAGGTGCTCCATTTGAAACTGTTGTTTATATGTAGCCTTTTGATACCGAGGTTTGCGTAATGAAAACAAATTGTATTTGTGTCAAAGCCGGTGACCGATTACAACGAATAGTAGGATTATTATCAACCCAAGATTGCAGTGTGAGTACGTATGACTGCATCCTATCGATAGTAAATACCACACTCCTCCACTGTAGGTAGTATTTGCAAGTTCAACAGCCACTGTCCACATGTGTCTGAGATGCTTGCGACGTCCACCCGTGACAAGGGGCACACCAATCATGGACTGTCCTCCTTGTTCACATCCTGCGGGCCTCTTGAGCTTCCATACATCCACTGGAACTCCGAGCTGTAAAAAATAAACGAGCAAAGTTCAAAACATAAACGAGTTCAAATAATGAGTTTAAACCACACAGGTGGGAGCCGAAGATGATGTACAGGTTGGGTTAGGTCTCTTAAGCTCAACGACACGCGGATATAAAGAGGGTAATGCACTCCCGCAATCTCCCTGCAGGAAAATAGTATAACAGTCTCCACAATTCTACCTGCAAGCTGAAGGTCGGCAGGTTTGTCATCTTCCATTTTCTTCCTGAAATCTCTCTTCTTTATTTTTGCTTCAACTTCATCTTGGAGTTCTGCCAATCACGTTCTTTATCTTGCCTGCTGTGCCTCGCAGCCATCGTCCTCTCCGACTCCCTGTCAAACACTTCTGCAATAAGGGTTGCAACACCAAAGGCTGTTTGCGATCCCACAGGTCCCACACCTGCTGCACTCTCCGTGCTGCTGCTGAAGAATCTGCGAACAAACATCACATTGACTTTTCATTGATTCGGCCAATTGCTTTGTTGAGGTTGCTACGTGTCGATGTCGGGGCCACGCAGCGAGTGCACCGGTAACTTGGAGGGCGTCACGACAGAAAATAAATGAAGACATCAACTGTCTACCTTAAGCCCAATGATACTAATTCAATTTAACACTCAATGACTTTCGTAAGAAACCCCAAATTAAAATAGTACAAACGTCACAAACAATGCAGCCATAATTAACTCACGATTTTGATGTGGCAACTTAACGTTCAGCGAACAATACGTCACAGGGTATGACATAAGAAGTGAAGCTGAATCTGCACAGAATAATGCACAGCAGGTCAGGGAATGGTTGAGTCACTGAACCTTCTCTGGTTCGTATACAGAAGACCCCGATTCCTCCTGCACTGGTTGAACTGAACTGCTTGAAACATCGGGTGGCAGCTCAGAGAACGTATCAATGCCTTCTTGCTCTCCTCGTCCTCAGTGTGTGTCTCCCACCAACTCAGACCCCGAAGACCCAATAGACCCAGATCACCCAAAATACCGAAAAGACCCCGAGTACCCAAAATACCCCGATGACCCAATAAGATCCCCAGGACCAAAATATCCCAAGGACCCTGAAGACAAATCAGACCCCGAAGACCCAACAGCTCAGATCACCAAGCAAAATACCGAAAAGACCCCGAGTACCCAAAATACCCCAAGCCCCCAATAGACCCAGAGGACAAAAAAGAACCAGAAGATCCAAAATACCCAGAAGACTCCTTCAGACCCCTTTCACCTCCAAGACCCTCATGCCCCCCCTTGCTGTGCGTTGTGTGTGAGCTCTCATACGAGCCTCAACAATGTGTCCAAAAAAAAAAATAAAGACACTTTCAACACTTTAGAACCCTTACCCTTTCGACCTTTTATACCCTTTAGACCCTGAGAGCAATTTGACTTTTCACCCCTTAATTCCCCTTTGACCCCTTTAACCTCAACACCATTTAGACCCCTTACACCCTTCAGAAAGATTAGACAGCTTGAACCCTTGACCATTTCGAGCATTACCCACTTGGACTTTTTTTTAGATGACAATAAATATAATATACCAATATTACAAATACATTTGTACAAAAGATATGTTTGTATTATGATTGGTGTAAATCATGATCACACAGCAACTCACGTACAGTCATTGTCCTCAGGTAAAATAAGCCTGTGCCTCGATAACGATGTGTGGTGAGGTGAGGTGAGCGTAGCGGGCCAATCCACACTAGTCTTCTGTATACAGTCATGCCAAATATTGGCACCCTTGTACTTTTTTCAAATAATGCACAATATCTTACAGAAAATTGTTGAAATATAAAAAAATTTGTGTCAACAAACAGTACTTCCCAACAGACTTCAGAACAATCCTCAGGTTACTCAGGTGTTGAAAGAGCACGTGTCATGACATTGTCTTTGACGCGTCTAATTTCCAGGTTGAATCGTTGTTCAGATCTCTGATATTTGTTTTTCATTTCATCAAACGAGAGTCGAAGGTGTGATCTGTGAAAACTACAACGACAAAAGCAGTCGGACCGAAATATAGCTCAAACTGTTGCAAAGCGAGCTGGAGAGCAGGGTTCTCCTTTTTTCTGTTGTGGAATAGTTAGTTTAGTGTTTGTTAAACTTCCTCGAGTGATGGCATGGTGAGCTGCAGTCGGCCCGCAGCATCTTCCTGTCGCAAAACAACTCCAGCCCCACGTCGCTCTCATCCACTGATTATAATTTTGAGGTTTTCTGAACATTCGTGCGGCAAGACTCTGAAGCATGGATTCAACTTTGTCGAACGCAGAGCCTGACATTTTGCCATCTTGTTCAACTTCACCTTTTTCTTGAACAGATTGGTCAAAGGGATAACAACGTCAGATAAATTTTTGCAAAATCTCCACACCATCCCAGCCACACACCCAGGAATCTCACGAGCTCCTTTTCACCTTGAAGTGCTGAGCTTTAACCCACAACATGACCTCGAACACACCTGTGCTTTGGCGAAATCGATTTTTTACCATGTTCAATGGGTCAGTTTGGCATCAGCAAGTTTCGTAAAGAAACACGGATTTCTTCAGGTGATCATCCAAAGTCATGCAATGGATGACGACGTCGTCAATGTATGCCTCACCTCCTCAAGATCAAAGGTAAGCTCATTGATGAGGCGTTGAAATGACGCGTGTGTTCGCTTGGCCAAAGTATTTCAGAACCAGCCAGCCTTAATGTCTGAGGTTGTTGAATTAGGACTTGGTAATCATTCAGGGTGCCGGTGATAACTCGCCGACTCTTCACGGACGTTGTGGGATTTTCAACATCCACCGACTATGCTGGCTGACTGGACACCCGGCTTCAGGTCGACCCTCGTAGATATAGTTCATGATCTATAAATATCGTGCATACATGTGAAGAGCACAGGCACGGTTATCAGAAGAACAGAAATACCTTGAAACGGCGGACAATTTCTTCCTCGTCTTCAGCAACGGCCTCTGTTTCGAGTCTTCCTGTGTCCTCCTTGTCTGGAGTTCGCCGGCACAACTCCTGGTAATCATCATCTGCCTTGTGTGGATCTCCTGATTGTCCAAGTCGCATTGCAAAGAGTCCGAATGATCCGAAAGCATCGGCTTCAATTCGTGACTTGGTGTCTTTGTGTCAGTTTTTGTGTGTGAGCTGGGCGAGACATCTGAAGAGATGGACAAAGACATCTCGTGAGGTTGAGAAGGTGTGTGTGTATGTGTGTGTGGGGGGGGTGAGGTGAGGAGATAGTGAGGGCATGCAACATGGTGAGGGGGTAGTGTAGTAGCATGCAGTGGCGAGGGGGAGTAGCGAGAGGAGCAAGCAGTGGTGAGGGGCTGTTGCAGTAGAGGTGCAGGTGATGTGCGGGTGAGGGAAGGGCGCGAGTGCAGGAGTGTGATGATGGGGTAGCGAGGGTGTTGAGATGTTTAAGATATTGAAGTTACAACACGAACACAGCACGACACAACTACACACACAGAACACCAATTGATCATCCAAAGCACTGAAAATAAAGTATCAACTGAAAATTGGCAAACGATTTTCGCTGTGGGAGTGAGGGCGGCTGACGTTTCGAGGTCTCTTGCCGGTGGAATAACCTTCTTTTGAAGAAGTCCGTGGGTGCTTGACGGCCACGTGGAAATCCGTGTGATGTCCGTTTCCTCTCCGTACTCTCTTCCTCCTCTTCGTGACCTTTTCCCAGTTCTTATTCCTTCACCTGTGTTACAGAGAATAAGAAAAAGGACAAAAGCAAGCAGAGTATCCGTCCCAGTGACGGAAAAGTTTTCGTTTAATTTTTTCAATTTAAACATTTCATGACTTTTAAAAAGGTTAATTGTGTTGTGCACGAGTCAAGTCACTGAACAGTCAAAGCGAGAACACTGAACAGATCAGGCGAGTAAAGGGACAATAAGAACAGTTGGGAGAGAGGGTAATAGAGGGAGACTGGGGCAAACAATGGGGTTGGGAGGAATGGGGTGGACAAGATGGGACAGAAGTAAACTTCTCCTCCCACCTCCTCCATATCCCCATCTCTCTTCCTCTCCCTTTCTCCCTCCCGTCTCTCTCCCCCAAATTCCGCCTCTCTGTACCACCTATCCTCTCCCCTTCTCTCCCTCACCCACCTCCTTTTGCCCCCTCCGCCCCCCACCCCCTCTCTCCACATGTCCATTTTTTAACGTTGAGCATCAAGCAAGGAAGCAACACACACGATGTTTGTTCATTTGGTCAAAGAGAGTTCAGTGGGCTGGGCTACTGTTATTAACAACCCTGACATGGCTTGTTCAACTTGTGTAATCATCCTCGTACTCTGATCACAGAGCGTCAGTGGCGCTGAAGCAGCTTCCCGAGCAAGGAAATTCACTGGTGGTTTGCGTGCCTTCCAGCAGTAGTTCAGACAGCGACTTGTGATTGTAATTGTTCGCGGTGCCGGCGATAGCTGCCTACTTTCGCGAAGGACACCGTGGGATCTTTAACGTCCACCAACTGATGCTGGTAGACAAGACGCCGAGTTTAACGTACATCGGAGGGAGGCACACGCTTTGATGAATCACCCAGCCTGTGAAACTCCAGGGTGGCGGTTTGTAGCTGGGTCAGGATTCGTACCAGCTTCGAGGTGTGAGCGAGCACACTCGAGGCCATCCTGACAGTCCGGTTCGGATGTTGACGCACCGTTAGGATTAGGAGACGGTTTCTCAGGTGCGTCCTCACCAATCCGCACGACCGGAGCATTTCACGATCGCGCCGCAGTCTTACAGAGTAGATGTGCCGTCGGTCGCCAAGGCCACGAGAAGAACGAGAGCCGCTCGTCCCGTGCTCGAGGCAAAGCGAGACTCCAGTCCATCGAACACGAGCCGCGGAAACAATCGCGCATCTGCGGGTCGGACAGGTGCACGTACAGGTGAGTTAGCACAACCACAGGCTCACCCATCACAGAGGCACCAACAAATATGGCTCCGTGAGAAACTGTAATAAGAGTGCATTGTGGGGAAAAGGCAAAAAAAAAACACCTTTGTGTGTGCTCCTTCGCACCTGTACGAGCGCTCGACAGAAAAGCATTATCACGCACAGGTGATTGCCCTTGTTGTTTTTATCACCCACAGCGTTTCATCATCGTCGTGTTATCCTCTGCGTGATATTTCCGAAACGAATTCGTTTTGGGATTTCTGATCCCGTCAGCGATTCTCAATTCGTGTTTATCAGTGACAATCAGTTTGTGGAAGTGTCAGGCTCGGCATAAAGTTAACAAGTGTGCGCTGCCAATTTGTTTACAATGTCCACGGTTTTTGGAACGCGTCTCCTCCATCACCACGGTGCACCTTTTCGACCATCTCGTCTCGTCTCGTCTCGTCGAGCCATCTTGACAACGACAAAAACATTTAACAACGCAGAGCCTCGCCCAGTGTACTGTGTAGTACATTGCAGCAGGTCTGAAAAATAACCATCCATATAGAGGTAGATCTGCGCACGGACGGACTCGCGCCTCTCGCGGAATACACAGACCAATTGGAATACCTCACCCGCGTGCCATCGGAAACGGGAGTTGGCTGATTGAAAGGATTGTGAACTATTCTAGAAAAACAATCATGGCTGACGCATGGTGAATCCATTAACTCTTCCCCCGACAACTGTACAAAAAAAACATACGTACAGAGGAAACAAGAGCAATAACGTATGGACACAACCCTGGTGTCACATCAAACGGTTATACATGATTCAGCTACTCCGCGTGGAAGCTTTTTAACGTCTCACAGGACGTCAACAGCGCGCACACACTTTCTTGGAGAGAAATGCGTGGCGTCTGATGCCATGACTGGCGCACGAAGATCACATTGAAACTCATATAGTATCGATAGCAAGAAATAACAGAAACCTGCAGCCTCTCGGGAGCGATTCCACAAAACCTCATTCGCCCAGAGCTGACAATCAGGTCTGCAGCTGTTTGATCTTTCGCCGCAACCAAACAATGGGTCGGGCTGATGCAGACATCTGTGCATCCTGCGTGCTGTCGTACAAAGAAAACAAGACAACAGGTAAAAGAGCATCAGGGGATCTTCTTGGACACTCAGTGATCTGTACGTTCCATCTAGGTTCCTTAGTCACTCCGATGGCAGCCATCACAGCAGATCACCAGAGAAGAAGAGAGAGAGACCAGCAGGAGAGACGAGGGCGAGAGGGCAGAGACCCGGTGAGCAATGAGAGGGCGAGAGACATGGGAACCGAGCGGTCGGTGAATGGGAGGCCCGAGGGGCCCGCCTCGGGGAGAGCATCTGAGACGGGCCCGATGAGTGACGTAGACGACCGAGCATGCAGACGCGAAGAGACATCCGATAGGCAGAAAATCGCAGGGTAATCACGATGGGCCCTCGAGACGCAAGATCGAGAGACTGAGAGCAAGAGGCATGCCGAAACGCCAGACCAGATTCAGCCTAGTGCAGCCCACTGAGAGGGCGCCACGACGGATTACGAGAGAGTGCGACGGCGGAGAAGCGCCGAGCGGAGAGAAGAGGAGAGACCGAGAGCCATAAGAGAACGAGCACGGAGACAACGTATGATGACTGAGGAGAGACGAATGGAGAGAGCAGACAAGCCCGAGAGCCCCTGAGCAGCAGTAAAGCGCGCGCGGGGGGAACCCTCAGTACGGGGGAGATCCATGAGCACGTATGCGTGGAAGACGAACGAAGAGACGATGCAGTCGGCAAGTGGAACTGCAGACGAAGTTGACCGAAGACTGAGATGGCCTGAGTCCCGAGCAGGCACGATAGAGGCACGAATGTCGGGCGAGGAAGAGATGGAGCCAGTCGTGCAGATAGTGGCGCAGAGAGAGGCAGAGAGAGGGGAGGAGAGGGATAGCAGAGGGGGAGAGAGAGAGAGAGGGGGGGAGGAGGAGAGAGAGAGGGGGGAGAGAGAGAGAGGAGAGAGAAAGGAGAAGGGGGAGAGGGAGCAGAGAGAGAAGAGGGGGAGAGAGAGGGAGAGGGGGAGAGAGAGAGAGGGGGGAGAGAGAGCGGAGAGAGAGACTGGAGCAGAGAGAGAGAGGGAGAGAAAGAGAGTAGGAGGGAGCAGAGAGATGAGGGGGAGCAGAGAGAAGGGAGAGAGAGGAGGGGAGAGAGAGAGGGAGAAGAGGCTGAGAGAGAAGGTGGGGAGAGACGAGAGAGGGGATGGGGAGAGAAGAGGGAGAGAGAGAAAGGTGAGAAGGGGAGAGGGGAGAGAGAGAACGAGAGGCAGAGAGGGGGCGGGGAAGAGAGGGGGAGAGAGAGGAGAAGAGGCGGGGAGAGAGAGGAGGAAGAGGGGAGGAGGAGAGAGATGAGAAGAGAGGGGGGAGACGAGAGGAGAGAGAGGGTGAGACTGAGAGAGGGAAGAGAGAAAGGGAGCAAGGGGGAGAGGGAGTGAGAAGAAAGAGAGGGAGAGAAGGAAGAGGGGGAGAGAGAGAGAGGCGGGGAGAGAGAGGAGAGAGAGAGGTGAGGATGAGAGGGATGAGAACGACGAGAGAGCAGGGAGAGATGAGAGGCCCGGGAGATGAGAAGGGAGAGAGAGCGAGGGGAGAGAGAGAGAGGGGGATGGGGGGAGAGTGAGGGGTCGAGAGAAGAGATGTAGGGGGGGAATGGGGGGAGAGAGAGGAGAGAGATGGGGAGAGAGAAAGGAGAAGAGGGAGAGGGCGGAGAGAGAGAGAGAGAGAAGAGAGCGAGAGGAGAGAGGAGAGAGAGAGAGATGAGAGAGATAAGAGAGAGAGAGAGAAGAGAGAAGGAGAGGAGCAAGAGAGAGCAGAGGAGAGAGAAAGGGAGAAGGGGAGAGGGGGGGGAGAGAGAGAGAGAGAGAGATAGAGAGAGAGAGACGACGAGCGAGAGAGAGAGATAGGAGAGACGGAGAGAAGAAGAGAGCAGAGAGAGACGGAGAGGGAGAGAGAGAAAGGGAAAGGGAGAGCGTGAAGGGCTAGAGAGAGAGAGTAGAGAAGCGAAGAGCGAGAGAGGGAAGAGAAGAGAGAGAAGAGACGAGACGAGAAGAGAGAGAGAGAGACGAGGAGAGAGCAACACAAAGAAGAATCAAAAATATACATGTCGACAACGTTGTTGTTGTTTGGTGGTCTGTCATTTCAACTCATTGTGAAATTATACATATTCGCGGAAATAATCGTCTGTCATTACATAAAACGATGGTTACGGTTCTATCCTGAAGATTTTTCTCATCGTCATTTTACCTTTAACCAATACATCCAGAAGATCGCGTACACTCCCTCTGCCACACACACATTATCACTAGAGCGTTTAATTCAAAAATTACCAATTGTTATGCATGCTCGCCAAGGATGGAACAAACGATTCAACGTAACCAAAGTACGCAGAAGCCCCCCACAGTCCTTCGTGGAGAGCGAATCGGTACCTGTGATGTGTGACGGCAGCACTATCCATCCTACCCGCTGACCTTCTCTGACTCAGCACTACCCACGCTCTGCTTCGAGCTGTGATAGTGATAACATCCATGCACAACGCTCTTTGTAACCGTCCACGACGACAGTGATTAAAACTCACGACGCGCACAATCCGACCAAGCGGCAGATCACGAATCGAGCCGATATCCACCCCTTCAGCTGCTCCAAATTTCTACCAAAATGGTGACTCTTAAAAACCATCACTACACACCCTCCGTCTACTCGGAATACATACAGAGGGCGCGCTCCAAACACATAGATCCCTTGTCGTCTCTTCGTCAAACAATCAATTTGAGCAAAACGATCCCAGTTTTAAAAAAAATTGTCCATTTTATCCATTTCTGTTCTTCCACTTCTCATAATCAAGGTTTGCGAAGATTTCGCATAAGAAACAAAGCTTCAAGTTGCGGTTAAAAAAAAATAAAACACACACAGAAGTTTTGGCCCGGAGAGACATACTGAAGGCCTCAATGGCTTAAATAAATAAAGAAACTCGAAAGCAATGAAATAAAAAATGGGGGGGGGTCTCATTCTCACCCCCCCACCTTACCCCTCGAACGTCTACATCAATATAGACAGTTTATTTTGTTGTCACGACTTTCAAATGTGCGACGACACAAAATTGCCATTCTCTCCCTTCCCTTCTCCTCACTCCCGACCAACCTCAC
>JAXMNL010001701.1:2035-16273 GCA_035128595.1 Eptatretus atami
GTTTTGATTTTATTCTGAGAGAAGCTCTTCTCCCCATTTTCTCGAAACCAGTGCTGAAAATATCTCGTCAAGGATATGTCATCTCTCGGACTATATGGTGATTTTGTGGTTTACTTTATTTTTGTGGTTGCCCTCGACTCAACATTTTGCCTTCAGATTATGAATGGATTGTCCCCCTGCCTTTTATCGCTACCCGTAAAAAGCTAATCCCAATACTTTTATCAATCTCTCGAGGAGCTGGCCGACAAGTTAAAACCCCACACAACCAGTTGTTCTAAAGCTGACCCAGAAAGCAACAGAATGAGGCAACTGAAACCTACTCGTCTGTGAAGCCGCCATCTTGAATCTTAACCCAAGAAGCAAATTCCAAATCCCTATGATGGTGTGCAGAGTTCACAGCCAGTCTGTTTGTTTTGGTGGGAACATACACAAAAATCCATCGTTGACCTCAACAGTATGAACACGAGCTTCCCCAGCACACCCGAGCGTATAAGGTACTATGGGTCTGAGCTTGGGGTTTAAAATTCCCAGTTTAGCAAACTCTCGGAAAGCAAAATGGAGGGTGGGGGGAGTGATGTTGGAGGGGGCGGGTGTGGGGGGAGAGCGGGGGCGGAGGGGGGGAGGTAGGGGGGGGGGGGGTGGAGATGTGGTGGGCGGGGTCAAAACAAGCCCAAACTTTTGAGATGCCCTTTCCAGATTAACTGTCTCTGTAACATGGCCCCGCGCACCATGAGGGGAGGTCGCCGTCTCTCCTCCGAATATGGTTGGCAGTTGTTTGACCGCGTACATTCCTCCAAAACAGATCGCTCAAAGGAGATAACAGCAAATTAGATCGGAAGCACACAACAAAGAGAAGAGAAGAATACAAAGGGGGAAGGTTCAAACCCATATACCACGTGGAAAAACAACACTTAACCAAAATATTTCCCCTAGACTTGCCCCTATTTGCAGACAATTCTTCATAATCCCCGCACCCCCCCAAAAGGGGGTAGAACTCTACCGAGTTAAAGTATTGAGACAAGCGACATACCCCAAAAGTTGTATTGTCACAAAGCAAGTGGAGAAGCTCCTGACAGACACACCCACAGACTTGGAAAAGAAAAAATAAAAAAGTCCTCCCGGCCGGTCAAATTACATATCGATGAACGGGGTACACGCTTCAAAGACACCAACAAAAGTAGGAGGACAATCCTTGTGACGGACTTAATGAAGAGTCTCCTTTAGGTAACTTCCCCACCACATTGCTTCCGTTATATTCTATCTCCCAAGCCTCCTATAGGGAATAAGTAGATATTGATAATCATTGCAAAACCTCAGCGGTACTAATATCATGTTTAGATCCACTGAGTGACTGTCCGCTGGTTAAGCTGCCAATCATTTAGGCTATGTTTATTCTTATCTGAAATGTATATAATTCTTTTTTTCACTTCGACCGCATTGTCAAACAAAACTATGCGGTGGAAAACCAACTGGGCTCTCGTCAGTATCCATTTGAAAGCCTGGACTCACAGAAGTGTGGGTCTATGAATGGATATTAGTCTACTTAATATACCTAATTCAAATTAACACTATAGTTTTATTATACACCAGTATCCAGCAATGACTGTATAGATAGGCCCTAGTATAGCTGATAGATCACACTTGACGTTAATAGCTTAAGCCAACGTTACAGGTTGCTATTGATTACCCAAACCAATCCGATTTTTAATTTATGAAAAATTTGCCCATCAAAACACGCTGGCACACGATTGAATACGTTTAGACATGTCTCACAAATCCACACTCATGGCGCTTAAGTTTATATTGGGAAGAAATAACTGTTGAGAGGGACACGCTTTGAGAGGGGAAAACACTGCCACACGTACGATTGCACCGCGTGGCTATTTTATAAAACGTATAGGTAGGCAGGTGAGATCGATGATTACGGTTTCAGTGTTGTCACTCAATTTTTGCAAGAAACTAGTATTCTGTAAATGCGGATATGGGCATGCTATGATATGATACGACGTTACAACAATTTTAGAATATACCGGCCTACAAGTGCTCAATGACTCACACACCGTGAACTACCTATCACTGCCATCGTGGTCCATAAAGTTGTCAGGCTACGATTATGCAAGATCGTAATGGTACAGACAGTCACCACATGGATTAACATAATTCAAGTTAAATTCATATAAGTCTTTCGTGAGACCATAGCGAGAGTTCCGATACTATGCTAAGGAGGTGAATGATTAAGGACGCTGACACGAATATCATTAGGATTTCCATAGTACCTGAATGTGAGTTGCAGGAACAGCTAAAGTGTTGTAAGGCACGACCTTACAACTTCTGTGCTTCAAGCTAGCGTGCGATCGTGGTACACAGCGTTCGACACACGGTTCTTTTAAGTTATCCATTAGGCTGAAAGACGTCGGATTGATTGAAGTCTGGGTATCCACAGCAAAATGCTCGGGTGAATGACATTATCTGCCTTTTATAATGCCTTCTTAAGCGGTTGCCTGAAACTTATTTAATTTAACTATCGCTCTCAAGGTGTAGCAATGTTAGCCTCACACGTCTACGTGCCTTGGTTGAATCTTTTTTTAGAGCACACATTCGACCGACACTCCCCATATGCTTTAAGTGTACTTATAACGGATCTTCGAACTCCCGCAAATACCGAGTTATTGTTTTAGGGCAAAAGGGGCTTTTATCTACCTATGGTATTTGAATGAGCGTTCCGTTGTTCCATCGTTGCTGTACGTCGCTATAATCGTTTCACCTGTCGGTTGTACTACGCACCTCTCGCCGCCCGCAAGAGTACTGGAGAAACCTGCTACAATCCGATAAGACTCGGTATTGTTGTACGCACTTTAACTGGACTACTAACACATGTCGACGACTACGATTATCGCTTAGGACGAATCAGAATATCATGATTTGTGGGAAAAAGTTCCCAACCTACGAGACTTTTAGTTCCAGAGTAATAAGATTCCTGTAAACTCGGGTGCCACTGCCGGCTTAGCTACCGAAGCGAGCATGTGTATTGGTTTATATCAGCAATTAAATATTAGAAGTGGCCAGAGTTTTCTCACATGGGAGGAAGCTCCCCGCCGTCTCCATCGCTGTGTGGTGCATGATTATCTCGTAAAGTCGCACCACTAGCTACATGCTCCGATAAGTCATTACGAGAATGGAAGTAGTGCCATGCACCAATAAGTGGCGGTGCAAAGGGAGGCGGAAGGGAAGGTCAGCTGGTTTCACGGGCCGAGTGGACACATACAACAAAAATACCATCGGCCTGGTACTCCACAGTCAAGGGGCAGTAGCCCTGCATCGATATTGGGCGCACGGCACGAGTTGTTGAATGCCACTAGAACGATAGAAGAGACCGCGTGAAAACGGAAGGACGAAGAACGTGTTTACTGCAACAGGGGATAAGGTGAACTCGGGATGGAACTTCTGGGAATCTTGGATATATGGCACCGATAAGACACCAGCGGTTTGATTTGCACCGTAAGACACCAGTTGATTGTGCTCCTTACTTGAGCTAACAACACGTTGAAAGTTGTTCAAACCAAAATTGCGAATTGTTTGGCGCAATTACGCATTCGTATTTTATCTACATCAGTGTTGGGAGTTTTAGAAAGGACTTTAGCACGACGAAAGGGATTTGAATAGACAACGCTTAGACGTCGAGGCCAGCGGGTGTCAATAAACATGGACAGGGCGAGTTTTCGACAGCTAGATTTAATCTAATACATTGATACAAAATAATAAGAAAATAGGTTGGAACGACAGAGACAAGTGGCACACGTTTAAAGTCGGGGGTAGAGTATGAAAAAATCCGAATGTTGTATGAGACCCAGGCGTTTGCTACTGTTCTGTAGTTGAGAGTTTGAAAGTATTCAACATGATGAAGGTGAACGTCGAAACGATATTGCAGGATCAGTTAGAGACTATGGCGGTGGAGCAAGGACAGTTGTGTGTGGGTAACGGCCGTACACGATATATGTATAAGTACAGATATTCCGTGTATACTCGTATTCTATACGGGGGGGGAATATCGAAGGAAGCGCTCTCTCTACATTATATAGTACGCGTTGAAGCATTGTGTGACCAATCATCGTTCAATGAAATTACACCTAAAAGTGCCGTCCAAAAACAAGGCCATAGCTCGATTGGCTGAAAAAACCCCAAAAAATAGCCGGCGACGAACTTCGAAACAATGCTGGCATAGATGTCTCCTACCCGTGGACATCGCGGACGCAGAGGAGGATCCTCATCCCACGCTCACTCCCCATCCACAACTCATCCCTACTACTGCCAACCGTGAACAAAGCTCAACTATCTATACTGAACGTTGGATAACTAGATACTGTGGTTTACTGCTGCACAGGACAATCGAACTCAAAAGCAAAGGGAGCTTCAGAAAAAGACATGAAATGGTATACCCCCTTGGGAAATGAACCGGATTTGATTATACCAAGTTCCGCCAAACGCTGGGAACCGTCGAGCTTATATGGCAGTGTAAGTACGCTGAGACACACGGATGACAATTTCAGATTTTTTTGTCGACCGGAAGACGTCAATGGAATTACGTTCTTCATAGCAGTCAATGTGCTGGTTCAGGGACTTCCGCTAAGAAGAGATTGGTATCAAAGCACGTCAAATGGCATAAGGTTAGAAATAAGTTCGCGTATACGAAAGACATAGCATGATTCCGCGAGCTTGATTGTCGACCGTATAGAAGTAGCTATACAAGTAGCCTTTGTCGAGCGCTCGTGTTAGCGTCCGCATATCTGTAGATGGTGTACAACTGTTTTCGAGTCGCTAGTGGCTAACGACTGTGTCATACGGCCCAGTACGATGCGGTGAAAAAATCTGCCATTTGGAACAGTAGTGAGTAAGCAATTACCCGCCCGTTGACGTACTCCACTTACTACGAAGGATAATGGATCAGCGTAAAGAATTTTTAGCTCCTCTATATCACCCGCATATGTAACTATACCAACTTAACCCTTAATGACCCCTTCATTTATCAATCAGTGTCACAAGATGCGGTGGCCAGGCGTTTAGACAGCATTTTTCTTTAAAGCGCTCCAAGGCATACAGGCTGAAGACATCCTGAATTGCAAAGGACAGATAGCCCATAGATGAAATAGTATCTGCGGACTGAGTGGTTTACGACTTCCATTTTCTGCGGTTGCGGGCGGTTTTTATGATCTTAGAAGACCGTTTGTTGGCGTGTCAGCCTGGTTTAATCAGTCTCTAACTCACCTTGTCTTCGTCGGCGATACTGTGCAGGCGCGGAGCCATATGTGCTGTTAAGTGTGACGTGGATTCGTTGGCAGTAGGTTAGTCGTGTATCGACATGTCGGGACAAACTGAGAGATTCAGCATTCGTGGCTCCCATACCTGAGCCACACGACAAATGACACGGCTCTACAATACGAACCACTAAACTAATCACACGACGAACGTTACTGTGTCCGTTACTATACGTATAATACAATAAGACCACCAAACGTCGGTTTGAATACGTCCCGAACTTGTTTTAAAGAAACATCAAAGTTCAACGTAAGCAGCCGGTTATTCACACATTTTAATACGTTGCCATCGCTGCGTTTCTAAAACGTCAGGATAGAGATTGGGCCTTAAGGCCCAACCGGACGATATATATTAATCCCAAGAAGCATTGTTCCTCGGACACATTTTGTCTGTAAACTCAACCCTGCACTTCGATCTGGACCCTGCAGACGATTGTGCAGCTGACGGCGCAAAATTTAGTTTATCATTCTTTGCGTCATTTCCAATGTTCGCACAACCGTTTCTATGCCACACAAGTCTACATATCCCGAAACTATAACTCCCCCTGTCTCCCTCTCCCACCTCCACATCCTCCTCAGTCTTTTTCGCTCTCACATCTAACTTCTCTCTCGATGTGCAATTCACAAACAAAGTACCAAATTGGACGTTCAAGTGAGAGAGGCAAGAAGGCCATCTGGCACCCTCAAAACGAGGCCCGACCTTCCGTACGTGGGTCAAAGAATTAAACAGAACATTCAGTTAGGTGGAAGGAGGTGCCGGGAGCAGGTATGGGGGACGGTAGACCAAGGACAGGTTAGATCAGAAAGACACCAGACAAGCGCTCCTTGTCCAACCATAGTATAAAACTGTTTCCATGTGTCCTTCCGAAATTCCAGAATACACGAGGCTCCTCTTACCTTCCTTTTTCTTCGGAGCGTTCAATCTCCTCCATCCCCATCTCTCCTCTTCTCACTTTACGTGATTCTGAAATTATTCTTTTGCAATTTCATGGATCCTCCTAGCATCTCGACCTCCTCTCTTCACGCGGTCCTCGACAACCCCACGAACGTGCCGGGTGACGGTATTTTGGATGTGGGACCATATAGAGCAAATTGCCGCCAGCCTATGGTTGTGGATCGAGGTTCCCCGGTGACGAGAAGTGTAATCATGTGGTGTGGCACTGCTACCTGATTGTCGCGAACGAGGAAATAAACTGGCGTTGCGTGGGATGTCTCCTGACAGAGATATGTAACACCCAAGCAACAGTAGAGCTCCACAACTCATGAGACAACTAAACAGTAAGTCTGCATGGAAAAATAGCATAAACACAAACCCTTCACACAACACTTCCATGAATTACTTTAGGAGACAGGACTGGGAAGAGTGGCTGCAGCTTCACAAACTCGCAAAGCAGTTGGAGTGGTAAGAACCACGTTTAAGGTGCACAAAAGGAGCTCGGGTAAGATCCTCCAGACAAGTACGCACGTAACTCTACGCCAGATTCAATGCAACAATATATGTTCAGGCAGGGCCATCCCACAAGATGTCATGACTCATGATGATTGCTGAAAGCTATTTGTTCCAGCTAATTAAACTGAGAGCTCGGGAAAGACATTCGGGAAATGGACGACCTCGATCATCCAAACAAACTGCTTGTCACGAGATTGATTGAACCAGTAGCCCCAGGCGATAACCCTGAGAGATGGGGGGCGTGTGCCAGGCTCGCACTTAATAGGGATCCATCGATTTCAGTATCTTAGGTGGCGGTGGGAATCAAGTTGCATTGCTCGGGTTGAATGCATTGATATTTCCTCGCAATTACAGGTAACTGACGATTGCCAATCGTGTCTTGTCTGAGCGTCGCTGGCCCGAACAATAGTGGGGCACGGTGAAGCTGGCGAGGACTGCAGGACTGGAGGCGCCTGGTCGCCGGAACGGGCGCCGCCAATGCGGGCATGATCAAGAACCGCCCATCCGTGCCCCAAAGGGTTGGCCGTGATGGGTGTGTTCCACAAGGTGTATATGAGGGAGATCACTGGGACTTTGATGATGGTGCCAACATATGACCGGGGGTGAAACCCTCCAAAAGGCCCTGCAAGATGTCCTGATATGCCACAATCTCGGACGGCATCAATGTCAAGGTTAAGCAAATGATGGAGTATCAAAAATTCAGGGAAGGATTTGTGGTGTTTCTTCCCAAGTTCATCATGAGATCAACTCAGCCATTTAAAACAATTGCTTTTGACTCACCTTATCAATCAGTGCCTTCAAGATGTTTCTCGCAAAGCAAGATGCTGATTCGAGATGCACTGGATCTCGTCTTTGAAATAATTAATATCAACCAAGCCGTGGATAATGGCAATGAATGTGACATAACGGGGTGGATGGATAATATGGGTGGATGGGCCATAATAGCGGTGGGTCATAATAGTGGCGTGTCCAGTTTACGATATTCAGAATGTTTAGTTGTTCAGATTGAGTGTGCGCAACGCACCGTGTCAATTCGACTAGTTGTGACATGACTCGTTGGTGACTCCTCCACCGATTGGACAGATCCCGACCCCATGCTTTCTCCAACCCATGCAAAGTGAGACGAGCAAATGTCCTGCACGCACCCCCAAGCCAACAACAATCTTGGCTGGTAGTTTAGGCATATTTGCAATTTCGTGTATTTTTTTTGTTAAAAAGCAAAACTCACTTGATTTTTGTAAGAAGGTATCATAAGCTTATAAAAAATAGGGTGGCATTTTTCTGAACATTCTAAGGGTATGAAATCCAAGATGGCGTCCAAAATGGCGCCGAACACTAATAATGCGATATCTTCGCGAATACATGTGATACAATTACAAATGAAGTGTCTAAATATATGTTTTCTGAGACAGGAATCTAATGGAATCATCAAATTTATGTTATATGTATGATCTACATGCCAAATTCCAAAATGGCCACCGCGCACCCGCAATGTAAGCTATACCTTCTCCCTTTGCATTCATTACCAGCCAACAGGATTTTATAATTACAAACCAAGTATCTACCTATTTAAAGACATGTATTTTTCACAAAAAAATACATAATTAACAACCAACAAACAGATCTAAATAAAATTAAATACTTGAATTACTGTTCAATACAGTGTTCAATCTCTTAAATCGTTTAAACAGGAAGATGCAAAAAGTCATACTGATTAAATGCCTGGCTTTCATTTAGTAGTTTTAACAATGGATATCAAGTGAATTATTATTTTGTGAATGTCATAGAAAGTAACACCTCAATCTTCACAGTCTTCATTTATCCCTGGTTGACAGTTTTTTGTTGTTGCAGCTGAAAACCCAGCATCCACAAACTTCCGTACTGGGATATTGTTCTTGCGACAGCTGCACCTTCCTTCGCATCCACGTTTGCACCCGCCTTATGAGGTGCAATACTGCTTCAGGAGCTGGTGGATTCAAACAGCGACTGGAGAGAAGTGACTTGAACCTGCATCAAATGTCCAACCAAATGCAGTTGGTGCGGGAGGCACGGGTGAGTTTCACAAGCTTTTCTCCAAATCATGGATATGTAATGTGCCCGACGAATGTGTAAGTCCAGTGAGCCAGAAGTTGGTGTGAGGTTTCTCCTTCGGCTGCACGATTGAGTAGAGGAACCAACGGAGCTCATTCACTTTTGTGTAGATTTTGGATCGATACAAAATACAGACAAAGCGTCCAACTGAGAGCATACATCAGCGGGCAGATCAATGTCATTCCCGAGCATTGCTAGGGCATCCAGGATCTCATCATCACAAGACATAAATGCCTTGAAGCACGAGTCTTTGGTTCTGCCAGCAAATCTACCAGACATATCGGAACCTGTCAGAGATGAAAACCTAACAGTGCAGAAGCGCGCTTTGGTCCTAAGTTGTTGTATATGCTCCGCACAGAAATGTTCCTCTTCAGCCTGCCCTTTCCCATAGGAAGGTTGTGACGTCGGTAAGTTTGGATACATGTAGACAAGCAACAACAAGACGTCTGTGTCTGGAACTGACAACAAGTTCTGCTTCATTGAGAACAGTTAGAGCATGCAGTACAAGCAAAGTGTCTGCCTCTTCTTGCTGTGAGTGAGGAGCGAGCGTTGGGATATCAACGTTGCCCTTGGTTTGTGTTCCTGAGGTCACCATAAGTTTTTTCAGTCTGTGTAGGAGCTCTTGCTGTGACATACAATTTGTCAGCCAAATACTCGGTCAGTTCTCCTTTGGTGCGGATATCTGATAAGAAGTCCTTCAGGGAAATATTTTGGATTAAAGTGTTGCTTTCACGTGGTAATATGTTGACTTTCCCTTGGTCCTCTTTGTCCTCATCTGTTCCTTGAGCGATGTTTTGATGTACCGGTCAAACACCAATCTGACCTCCTCATATTGTGCTGCCATGTTACAGATTATCTGGAGAAGACATCTGCAAAGTCTTGGCATGTTTTCATTTGCTCCCTTTTGCTAACTGAATTTACCACAGCCATGCCATCAATAATGATCACTCGGTGTGCTGACGATTCATCTGTTGAGTCAACATTTGTATGTTCCACTGCTGTGTCTGCCACCTGCAAGGGTACTTGGATGTTGGTTATCAGATGGCTCACTTCCAGTTGCCTCATTTCTGTCAGTTGAACCTGTGTGTTGTTACTGTCCAGCTCCTCAAGATGATGAAGTATTGATGCCTTATCGTATGCCAGCAGGAGGGATCCATCTGAAGCAAATAGTGATCGGAGCACCCACACAACTCATAAGTTCCGATGCATTCCTTGAGATTCAGCTCTGGTCGACTTCTTGAAATAACAATGAACCGTTGTAACAGTCCTCGCTCTTCTTTGATTTTGACCACCTTGTCTCCCATTCGGATTTCTGTCATTGCATTGGCACTTTTGAAGGTACCCAGTTTCTTTTTGGTCATTTTGTCCCACAAGAAAGTTTTCCTTCGTTAGGCGTTCAGTGACAAAACCTTCAAACATCTGTTGCCCAATCTCATCACGCCAAAGGATGTCGTTGGTATCAGTTTCATTCATAACTGCTTGGGTGAGCAGGTTGTAGATCTCATCCTCATCAGCGGATTCAAATGGTTCCATGCGCGTGAAATACTGCACTGAGTTTGACAGCATTTTGTGTTATTCGGAGAGCTTTCCCCCTGTGAGCTCATGGTGCTGTGTTCTCTTCGCCTTGCTGCCAGTGAAGCACTTTTTCTCAAATTCATGTTGTAAGTTTGAGAGTTCAGGTGCAATAAGAAAGTACTTGTCCAGTGACTTTTCATTCTGTGTGATTCCGACTATGCCTCCAATAACATTGAGTTCACGGTTCTCTTGTTCAATCCATGGTCTGGGCCTATTGATGTGAATCCAGCAACACCTTTGGTGACGCAGAAGTTCCCTTTCATGAACTCAGCCCAGATCTCAGGATGCTGCTTTTCTGTTTGTTGCATTGTAGAAATGTACAGTGGTAGAAGTAGATAGTAATGATCATTAGCAAAGAAGTACTTCATGGGTGATTCCAGACTCTGCATGTGCAGCAATAGGTCTCGTTGTCTGGTGGCTCGAACAAATTGGAGGATGGTCTCGAACTGCTTCATGTAGTTTCCGATGAAACGCTGAATCTTGTTTGCAGTGCCTTCAGATTGTTTGATCTTTTGGAAGATGTCCCTGGATTCGAACATTTCGATTGTTTTGTAATGGCATCACTGAGTTTGTGTCTGCTTCCTGAGTCTGTTTTGATGTCTCTGATAGGCGTCTCCCAAAAGAGTGGATGTTCCTTCAAGAAAGCTTCTTCATCAGGCTGAAGTTGCAGGAACTTTCGGAAGTACAAACTGTACAAAGCAAGCAAGGTAACTGTATGAGCTTCCAGTGCTCGATCATGTGTTTTCCGTTGAGTATTTGTTTACGGTTGTAGGTGAGTAAAGTCCAGCTTCGACCCATGCTTGGTCAATACCACTCCCTCCACACCCAAGCAGCCAGTGCCAGAAGACGATGTGCAGCTCGCCAGGTCGAAACAAGAACTGCTTCTTGATGTCCTCACGCTCCATCCACAACTTCATGGCCATGTCGTATAGCTGAAGATCAAGAGTCACGACTGTGATAGATTCTGGTCCCATGGCATGTGTGGCGATAGCACGTGCTCTCATCAGACCTGTGAACAGGGTGTCATACTGTGTTGGTGGCAATCGTATTAGTGGTGGTACAAGGGCAATGTTTGTCTTGGAACCAGATGGAGACAACAGAGAGTTGAAGGCGCGCCCATGTTCCTGGAGAAGTAGAGCTTGATTTTACTTCTACTTCACTTTCTTTTGAAGTCCAAACAGCCAATAATCCATGCCATATCCTTCTCTTTCTTTGGCTGTGAGCTGGACTTGCAGGAATTCAGTGTGCAAACACACTTTTTGTTTGTTGGTATTGGTTTGTCACATGATAATATTTCACATGGAACAGGCTCCTCTAATGTTGAGACCTTGATGACCGATCGATATCAAGTGGTGTTGCTGGGGATTTGTCAGATGCAGTCTGATATACAGCGGTGGCAGTGCCATGGAGTGTGTTCATGCCACAAGGCGTGGATTCGAGAAAATCTATGTTGTCCAGTGCAAACCAAACAAACATGTCGTAACCAACCAAGGTGCCGATAATTCCTCCCGTGGATTTCATCCTTTCAAGAACAACATTTGCGATTGCATCTCTATTTCCATTACCTTGTTGTACGGGACGTGAGGTCTAGTTTGCCTAATGTCTCCACAAGGCCTTGGACCTGGTGTTTTTGTGCACATCCAGAGCTAAGCCGACGGTAAGGGGAGTCTCAGTGCGGTGTTGAAAGCGACTTCTTCATGTTTTGTTTCATAGGTGACTGCCGATCAGACTTGTATGCACATACGAAATGTTGTGCCAGCACAGATGCACTTTGGTTCATAGATTCGGCCCTGCTGATTGTTTTAACCTGATGTAAACCTTGGATAGCATGCTTGCAGAAGAGTTGAAGCAAAGCAGGTGGGGGTGGTTCATAATTATCAAATGTTCCTTCGAATTTCCAGGGGTTGCGCTTGCAATGTCTCTTCTCAGTATTTTAGCTGCTTTCAGAAGGACTTTCACATCTTCTCTTCGGTCTTTTGTATCGGTGGCCAACGCACCAGCTAACAGGGTTTCCTTGGCTTTTGTAGAAAGTACTTGCTCAGGTTTGGTTTTGTCTTGGAGCCTGGTGAAGTGCACATCAGCGATGTTGTCCAAAATCAGTTGCTTTAAGTATGGTTTGTATCGCGGATTGTCGGGTAAAGGGAACCCATTGGCTTCTAGCAAACAACATATGATTGTTCAATGTCGTTCATATTCAAAGCTGAACTTTAGATGTGTCATTCATTTCAGTTTCCACCATGTCGAGCATCTCAGGTCAGACACTAACTGTGCACAATAAAACATGCTGTTTTGGAGGTCTGTTAGCTTTTTCTATGTCTCGTTTTGCATGGCCTAAGCACAGAAGGTGAAACTTCATGTCCTCAGCAACTGCTGTAAGAAGATCAGGTGAGCCTACAACATTGCTCAGTCTGACTTTCAAAAGTTTTCTGTCTGTTTGTTGACCAATGGCTTTGAGCTGAGCTCCCATGTTTTCAGTTGAGACGTCGTGCAATTTGTCTGCTTTGTCTCCTGACAAATGACACACATCTCCTTGTCGAAAGCCTGACTTGTCGAAAGCCTGGTAGATCGCTGTGATGTGGAACCACTTGTAGATGCAGCATCAGATTTTGGCGATCGTCCTATTGTCTTCTGTTTTACATCACTGACGCCGCCTGTCACTTGTCCTTTCTCATATCTGGTCTTGGCTCGTTCAATGCATGTTTTATTTGTGAGATCCTTATAACATGTCTTGTGGTATGAAACACCATTCTGTAACAGTTCTGGGCAGACAAACCTTTTATGCGATTCTTTAATGCAGAGAATTCTGTTTCCCCATATGAACATCGAACATCAGTTGTTGTAATTACTTTCTCTACTGAAGGCAAAGAAGGACGAAGCACATAGTTTGTATAATCTGTTTGCTTGCTGCTCAACTGGCAAATAAAGCATAGTTCAAAATCCACCGTTTTTGACTTCTTGTTAGATGAAGACTCTGCCATTTTGGTTAATCCAAGGTCTCTAAGCTATGTTATCATGGGTTATGGTTGCTGTGGGTACTGTCAGCCTGCAAAAGAAGAATAATAATGTTAGTACACCATAAAATGGACAAGTGGAACCTTAACATAAAGCGAACAAACTGCTGCCGATGACTGGATTCGAACGTCAATTTTCCGGCCGCCATGTTAAATAAAAGGCAGCCTCTGTCTCAAATTGTGCAAAATAAAAAGATTAGTAGTCAGGTGAAAGTTATTGTTATTATAGTCACCTCTATATACAAGTTCCAAGCCAAACTCATTCACAGTGATTATTGCATGATCTAACGATATATAATTAAGCTCCACCACATCCAAGCCTTTCCCGGAAAATCCTCTATGCATTATCCTATTATACAGCGAGACAGTTTTCCCAGAAGATTTGCGGTGATAGCAAAACAAAATGGTTCGGGTCTTGTTGAGAGTGGTTCCAAGCAGTTCATGCTGGAAAAAAAATATTTAAACCACATTAAGTTAATTTTAGTGTCAAATTTAGGCGTTTTGCTACGGTGGGGCTATCTTGGAGTTCAGGCCGTTAGAATGCTCAGAAAAAATGCCACCCTAATTTTTTTTCATGTTTATAGTATCATCTAACAAAATCAAGTGAGTTTTTGCTTTTAACAAAAAAAATACACGAATCCTTTTTTTCATGACAAATATGCCTACACTGATGGGGAGTTCATCGAGATGATCCCACCCGATGATTTTGCAGACCTCACGACATTCGCAGGTGAACAATCCCCTCTTCTTTCAGGCCCGGGGTGCACCCGGCAGGCTGTCGAAAACAATTACAAGTACC
>JAXMNL010001703.1:1994-17169 GCA_035128595.1 Eptatretus atami
TTATTGTTCACATTGTCGTCATATGTCACATGGTATGTCAGCCATATTGAATGAAAGGGTAAATCTGAATATCATTGTCTCTGAAGCCATTCAACGAAAATAATTGAAACTTCCCATCTGGTATATAGGGTGATAACGATGACGTCATCCGCAGTGGTATTTCAGCCATGATTGGTTGGATTGAAATGCTTCTCTGAAAAATCTGAAACTTATTTTATCTGATCTATGACCAGACGTGAGTGAATAATTACATTTTTGACGTTCATAACCCATTCCAAGAAACAATGTCATATAAGAGAGAAGATTGTTTTTTGTATGTTTGTTTGTTTGTTTGTTTGGTTGTAGGCAACGAATAACTCGAGACGGAAGAAGCTAAATGTCAAATACACCACGTGAATTCAGGAGGTGATGGCAGTCTGATAGATTTTGGCAAAATCGGTCAACAGGTCAAGTCACGTGAGGTCAAAACATTCGATTTGATGGTTTGGTACAGATAACTCGAGAACGGAAGAACTACCATGTCAATTACATCACGTGATCAGAGGTGATGGCTATGCGATTCGATTTTGGTCAAATCGTCAACGTCAAGGTCACGGTGAGTCAAACATTCGATTTTTGAATGTTGGTACAGAATCATCCGTAGAAACTTCTGGTTTGCGTCGCTACCTCTCTAGAAACAGCTTTATTAAACAAGGTCAAGAGGTCAAGTTGAACGATTCCGTAAGTACCAGTCTATGACTGCTTGTTTGTAATGTTTGTTTGTTGTAGGCAACGATAACTCGAGAACGGAAGAAGCTACCAAATGTCCAAATTAGACACGTGATTCAGGAGGTGATGCTAGTGCGATTAGATTTTGGTCAAAATCGGTCAAAAGGTCAAGGTCACAGTGAGTCAAAACATATTCCGTAAATTAACGTGGCAATGGAGATATTTGCTTCGCTCGTACGTTAGAGTCGTTTTAACTTCACGATTTTATTTTGTCTCAGTTTTGCGACGCTTCTAGGACGTTAAAACTCGGTTGTCGAAATTCTGGTAAAATCGATGTATTGGAACTTTTAAAGAATTGTATAAAAAAAGATTTCACTCGAAGCGTCACAGGGTCCGCCATGATGCATTGCGCTCGAGCAAAGAACCCCGTACGGTCGTCCCATGATGCAGTGCGCTCGAGCAGACTCACGGGTCGTCCCATGATGCAGTGCGCTCGAGCAGACCGTCGTTGATTGACTTAAGGTTTTGCATGAGAAATGGAGATTTTTGCTTCCTCGACGATTACGAGTTCTTTTAACTTTCGATTTAATTTGTCTTCGTTTTTGCGATCCTTAGGGACGCTTAAAACTCTTCGTTGTCGAAATTCGAACAGCGATGAATAACTGAATATATATAATAAATAATAAGTCTGTTATCAATTCTTCTGAAAATAATACACTATTATCTGGCATATCCTTGGTACTGAATCACTTTAAAAAAAAAAAATGAATTTTTATAAGAAATCTAGTTTTGCTCTGGGATCATTATCGTGCAAACCCACAGTGTAAATCGTCTAGACCAACAATGAGATTCAGATTCAAGCCCCCTTGGCTTCTGACTATCCATTGCTTTTAGACAAGTCAGAGGTCAAGTTGATGATTTCGTAAGTACCAGTCTATGACTGCTGTTTTGTTTGTTTGTTTGTTTTGTGAACAGTATAACGGAACACTCCTTGGAACGGATTTCGAACGAAACTGTGGGGGTTAGGTATGTCCAAGGATCATGCCATTAAAATTTTTGGACTTGGTCCCCCCCCAAAAAAAAAATTGTTAGAGAAATTTTTTTTTTTTGCATTTCTACATTTTTAAGTGATTTCAACCCCCCCCTCCAAAAAAATTGTTCCCCCCCAAAAAAAAATAGAGATTTTTTTTTTTTTTTTTGCATTTCTACATGTTTTAATGAATTTTCCAACCCCCCCAAAAAAAAATTGTTACCCCCCCCCCAAAAATAGAGAAAAATTTTTTTGGGCATTTCTACATGTTTTTAAGTGATTTTCCAACCCCCCCCCCAAAAAAATTGTTAGAGAAAAATTTTTTTGCATTTCTACATGTTTTAGTGATTCCACCCCCCCCCAAAGTGATTCCAACCCCCCACCCCAAAAAAAAATTGGTTAGAGAAAAAAATTTTGCAACTTTTTTTTACAACAAAATTTCGAATTCTTTTTTTTGCAATTTCTACATGTTTTAAAGTGATTTTCCAACCCCCCCCCCCCAAAAAAAATGTTGAGAAAAGAACTATAACTGTCAGCACTGTTTGACGTCATATTTAATGAATAAGATATAAGGTTCACTTGAGTGACCGCAGCTGTAATTGGCGGCGGAGTTTTGCACTCTCATCCGATGCTCCCCCTCTAGTTTTTCCTGTTTTAATTTACTCAAATGTACAGGATGAATTGAGAATTCTTCGACACAAGCTTGGGACAAGATCACCTGTTGGATCAGAAATACTGTATAATTGTGCAGAGAGTCCCAAAAACCCACCAAGAATAGAGAATTTTTTTTTTTTTTGCATTCTACATGTTTTAAAGTGATTTCCAAACCCCCCCCCCCCAAAAAATTGTTACCCCCCCCCAAAAAAAATAGAGAAAATGTTTTTTTTGGGGATTTCTACATGTTTAAGTGATTCCAACCCCCCCCCTAAAAAAATTTTTAGAGAAAAAAATTTTTTTTGCATTTCTACATGTTTTAAGTGATTTCAAAACGCCCCCCCCCAAAAAAAAAATTGTTAGAGAAAAAAAATTTTTGCAACTTTTTTTCAACCAAAATTTCGATTTCTTTTTTTTGGGTCCTTGGGACAAAGATCACCTGTTGGATCCAGAAATACTGTATATTGTGCAGAGAAGTCCCCAAAACCCCCCCAAAATTCCCCAAAACCCAATAGCAACTTTTCAATCATTAATTTCTAATATTTTTTGAGGCACCATGGGAGGGCCTTTGAACACAGAAAAAGACCCGAACTATCGGAGGAGATGGGGAGAAGGCGAGTAAAACAACTAAAACAAAAGGATGGAGGTAGCATGAAGGGTCACTTAGATTAAGGATGGGCATAGCCGGAAGAATGAGATCAAAGGGAAGTGGGTGGACAAAGGGGTGAACAAGCTGAATGCAAACTCCAACCACAAGCAAGAGGGGGAAAGGAAAACTGGAAAGATTGGCACAAGAAAAGGATGGTGAGGAAATAAAGGGGAAAGCACATTAATCTGGAAGGATGAAGGTCGGTTTTGAGGAGGGCTTTTATTTTGAGAGGCTTGGAGAGGCAAGGAAGGCTTTGAGAGGGCGGAAATGTCATGAATATGGATGAGGGGGGGGGGGGGGGTGTTGGTGAATATCTGATGGAAGTCAGATTGAAAGTAGAGGAATTGGTTCCACAGTCTGGAGAAAGAGTCACAAATGAGTGGAGGTGAGCGGAACCTGGATGGTTACATGAAGACCGAGGAAAGCACCTTTGGAGCAAAATTTGGGGATGGGTGTACAGAGCAAGAAAGGGGTGCAGGACCAAATGAACCTGGAGAAGACAGAGAGCCACCGGGTGTGAGAGTAAGGAACCATCGACCTCAGCCTTCCATTGCTGGAGATTCCAATGATTGTGAAGACTTGGTTTTCTAGGCATCAAGAAGTGCAAAGTGAAGGCAGGGTGCGAAAAATAAAAAACCCAGGACTTGCGACTAAACCAGGCTTGTGACTTCCATCCATACGAGCAGAATTAATTAGTTTCCTGGTAAACTCTCACCAACTCTAACCTTTACCAAACAGCCGGACTGGTTTAGTCGTAACTAAGTTCACCCTTCACATCTTTATATATACTAGTGCGGGCCGTAGGTGCGGCCCGTAGGTGCGGGCCCGTAGGTGCGTGCCAGTATGTGCAGCTCGTTCCTTCGCTCTCGTAAATGAACGACTGGATTGGGGCATTGTTCAATAAGATCGGACCAACCGATCAATAAAATGGCCCTAACTGGGAAACACCTGGGAAACTACTCAAGGTCCCCACGTCAATTGTGACGTCATATCAAACGAAGAAGAAAGAATTGTGACGCCTCTTCTCCCCCCTCCTCTCTCCCCCTCTATCACCCCTAGTCCTCGGCCATGCCTCTCCCACCCCCTCTCTCACCCCTAGTCTCGCCCCTCCTCCTCGCCCCCACTCTCACCCCCTCTCACACCACCTCTCCCGTCCCCTCTCATCGCCACGTCCTCTCTCCGCCCTCTCTGTTGGTGCGCCCCCGTCTCTCCACTCCCACTTCTCCTGGCCCCCATCTCTCCCCGCCCCTCCCCTCTCTCACCCCCTCTCTCCCCCCTACTCTCTCCCCCTCTCTTGAATTGTGACGCCCACCTCTCTCTCCCCCCCTCTCTCCCTCCCCTCTCTCCGCCTCTCTCCCCGTCCTCTTCGTCACTCTCTCTGTAAATGTATTCACAAATGTCTACCAAGCACCAAACATTAATTTCAAAACCTTGGGAAAAAACACCTTTCAAAAACCTGGTTTCCCCTTGGGAAAATTCAAACTTGGATTAATTAAATAAATTTGAACAAATTAATTCAAAAACCTTGGAAAAACAGCTTTCAAAACCTTGGAACACTTGGGAAAAGCTGAAAACGGACGAAGAAACGATATCAAACCTTGAAAAGGCACATACTCAGCGTCCCCAGCGTCGATTGGTGACGTCATACCAAACGAAGAAGAAGAAAATTGTGACGTCAAATCGTGCAAAAACAAACAAAAAATAAATAATTAATTGTGACGTCATAGCAACATGTCCTGTCATTGGGTTACAGACGTTATGGTCATCTATTGGTTGAAGACATTGGGTCCATTGTATTCACGTTAATTCTTTATTACTGTGTCCCCAATTATTGTGCTATTATGATTATTAAGTAATGCTGTATCATTATTCTGAGATATCTTGGGAAAATGGGCATGAATAAGTGGAACGAACACCTTCAGCTTGCGATATATAACAGCTTCCCAACGACTGAAAAAAAGCAATGAAAATGGCCGTAACTGGAACCGCTCGTCCGAATTAAATCAAACGCTTGAAAGGCAGCATCCGCGGGTCCCGCCAAATATCCTGGCAAGTTTCAAATCAGATCGGACCGACGATTGTCGAGAAATGGCGTCACAGACAGACAGACACACACACAAGAGATTGCTTGAATTATAGATAAGATCTGAACATAATTTGGGCCTAAATAAGGTTGTTTACATGACGAGCATAAAACTCCCAACCTGGTGATGCACAGGAAGGTCGTTGCATCAGTGAGCAATGTCGTAACCGTCGATCACTCCTTCAATTAAGTATGAAGACATCGATATACTTGAGAGAAAGGCTGTTTAATTATTATTCATCAAGGTACGCGATGCGCACGGAGTGCAGGCAACCAAGAACATCAATAATCTAAAGGATGGCTGGAGGCGCCGTCACACACACACCAGCTTGAGACGGCCTATATCAAATCCCCTTATGTACTCGGTTTTATCTTTGGAAAATGTTTATCCACAATTTTCCTTCACCTCACCAAGCTGCAAGCAGTTGGCTTATTTCATTAACAAGAATGGTGAAACACAGTAGAGATAAACACGTAACGGTTCCTTTCCATCAATGCCCTTTGAATTACTCAAGGACATAATAATTTTTTGCATACAGCCTGTTCTAATTGTCCTTTTCCAGCAGCCAGCCAAGAGTAAATTTATCACGCGAGAGCCTGCCAGAAAACATAATATAAGGCTTCTAAAAAGGCAAAGCTAATAGAAAAGGTATACGATTCCCGACAAGCATACTTCCTCTGAAACAAAGGTAAGCTCTTGTCTTCTCATGCCAGTGATTTCCTCGAGACGTTAAAGATGCACTGCACATCTCAGACAGCCATTGTGTGCCGTGCAGATGCCCATCACACAATAAATTATTATCTATTGTTGAAACGAGAATAAGAGGGAACGAATGATGAATGAATGATGAGTTTAAAAATGATAAAGTCATAATGTACAAGAGGGAGGCGAACATGTCTAGGATGGATCCATTCACCAATTCCAATTCCGGCTCCGCCTCCAACATCGTGACTTCACTAAACATGTAGTCCTGTTTAGTACACCAAAGGCACGGGATCATACGCGGAAACACAGTTCTCGCTACGGAAGTGCACGTCACGTACCGGGTCTGGACCCCATATTCCACTCGGTGACCGGCCATGACCCGGGTTTCCGGAGAACCTCCCGGACTGACCATACTCCATCGGAGCCCTCGTGATCCCGGTTCTCTCTGGATGCTCGGTCTGTGGTGAACCGGCACGTCGTGTCGATGTAAGGACGGGTACGCGTGTAACGATGAAAAGCGCGAGCTGTTTGGGAAAAAGCGAACGAGAAGGATTCCGGCGGCGGGTGCCCCTGTTGGTTTCCCGCCATATCACGTGTCCATATTAAAATAATAACAAAGAATTAACTTTCGTTTTAACGATTGTTTGTGTTTCAATTGTTGGGAAAAGTGAAAATCGATCAGAGTTCGATCGTATGATCATAATTCCCTCCGAACAGCACAACTTCTTATTTTCTGTTTTGTATCTATCGATAATCCTTCCCTCCATAACAGTTATATATGTGAAGACTCTTCCCCCGGCCAGTATGAAGAGAGTAACAGAAGAGATTCATCACCAAAAATGCCAGCTTTAATTGAAGGACCACACGCCAGCGTGAGTGGTGTTGGCAGCCACAACCGACAGTGGAAGAGCTCCCAAAACCACACTGAGTTTTTACATTCCAAAATCTCCCTTAATATACAATCTATCTCTAATTCAAATCTATGTCCTGGTTATACTCTAATCCGTTTGGTGTTACAAGAAACAATCTATCTCTAATTCAATCTATGTCTGGTTATATTCTAACCCGAGTTGGTGTGACAAAAGCTCTATTTTTATGGCCTAACAGTCATCCATCTCCACGTCCTAAAAGTGTTTATACTGTGGGATGGTTGCAGGACAAACAGAAATCCCCCTTTAAAAGTTCACATAGCTCCACAGAGGAAAAACAGGTCTGGCTTTGGTAAAAAAAACCCAGCTCTATTCGTCTCAGACAAAGAATGTGGGTTGACCATAGGGGCTGCAGCCCTTGCCAATGATGGATTACCTACCAGCATTTTCAGGCTATGAACCATTTTTAAACCGAAACAAAGCCCATTGGAACAAATGCTTAGGAGAACCTAGGTAACAGTTTTCCCTCGGGTTGCTAATCACTGAAACAACACAGCCAGTGCTTTTAGAGGCATCTGGTAAATTGAACGTATTAGGAAAACAGTGCCACTACAACTATAGAGAAGTTTTCCTTTGTAAAAGCCTTACAGAGTAATATAAGAATGGGTTTCGAATCCTACATCTAATTAATATATATTGTATTAATTATGGATCGGATGTGACCATAATAGACTTCCTCACAATATATACTCAGTGCAGGAGGTGGCGTGCCCGTAGGGCTGCTCGTAGGTGCGATGACAGTATGTGCAGCTTCGTTCCTTCGCTCTAGTAAACGCACGACTCGATTGCGGCATTGTTTCAACTTAGATCGGAACCAACGTATCATAATGGCCAATAACTTGGGAAATCACAACTCAGGTCCCCCAGCGTCCAATTGTGACGTCAATATCAAAACAAAGAAGAAGAATTATGAACACCCCTCTTTCGCTCCCCCCCCCCCCTCGTCCTCGCCCTCCTCTCACCCCTCGTCTCGTCCCCCCACTCTCACACCCCTCTTTCGCAACCTCCTAAATCTCCCTCTCTTGAATTGTTGACAACTTCCTCTCACCCCCCTCTCTCCCCCTCCTCTCTCACCCTCTCTCTGTAAATGTATTTCACAAATGTCTACCAAGCACAAACAATTAAGTTAAACCTTGGGAAAAACAGCTTTTCAAACTTGGAAACAGCTTGTTTTCCTGGGAAAATTCAAACCTTGGGATTAATTAAAATGGAACAATTAATCAACTTGGAAAAAACAGCTTTCAACCTTGGGAAACAGCTGAACGATGAGAACGATATCAAACCTTGAAAGGTCACATACCAGGTCCCAGCGTCGATGGACTCATTATCAAACGAGAAGAAAAAAGTGTACTCAAATCGTTGGCAAAAAAAAAAATAAAAAAACATAAAAAAAACCCTTGGCTCATAGCACCGGTCCTTCATTGTTGACAGACCTTATTGGTCATTCAGGTGACAGATAATATAATAGAGTCGTATTGGTTACAGACAATTGGTCATTGTAATCATATTCTTTTTATTACGCCAATTATTTGCTATTATATTATAATTTAATAGCGTTACATAATCGAGAAATTTTGGGAAAATAGCAAGACTAAGTGAGCACACTTCAGCTGCGATATATACCACCTTCCAAACACTGGAAAAAAAGCATAAGAAGCCGAACTTGGAACCGCTCTCCGATAATACAAACTCGAAAGGCACATCGCGGTCCCCGCAAATTCTCCAAATTCAATCCCGACGAACCGGCGGTAGTCGAAAACCGTGCGTCATACAGACAAACAGCACACAACAGACAACACACACACAGAGATTGCTGGATATAGATAGATATATGGATAGTATGTATCATCAACTTCTCAGGAGGATTGACCGGGAAGCTGAAAACTTCAGGATAATGAGGGAACCCTCGACATTTGCCCCCCCTTGTGGCCCCCAAGTTTTCCCGAAATGAATTCCATCAATTTGAGGAAAAAGTTATTCAGGACCGCTTCGGGAACCCATTCATGAACAGGAAAAGCACGGGGTAACCTTCCCGTCAAAATACGGGCACTGTGTGTGTCGGAGGGTGCCTGGATTCTAACAGCCGAACACGGTCTTCTTGGTTAATCTAGGCTGGCCCTACGGGTAGGCCTGGAAATGTCCTTTCCATAAGAGAGGAAGATCACCTTCCGTTACATCTGAGCTAACAATTAACCCGAACACCTTCCGCTTTCGTGTGTGTGTGAACAAAAAAAAAAATAATTGATCTAACGTGTTTCCACCAGAAGCCGTCTCCAACTGACGAAAATCAAATGACCACGTTGTCTTACAAACATCCTGCTCTAATCCACTCTAGATCTCCCGGGTCATCCCCCCTCTTGATTGAAGTCACGACATCAATCTTCATCTGACCCTCCCACGACAACGCAGGGGCCACATCTTCGAGGACCCACTCGGCGCGTCACTTCGACATCGTACAAATACAATTTTTTTTTATATGAAACGTGTCAATCACATCAACAGCAATAAATCGAGGGCTCGCAGCTCGCTCTAAGCCAATCCTAGCCTGGGTCTCGATCCGACCCAGCTAATAAACTGTCACCCCGGATCACTAGTCAGGGTATCACAAGTGTGTTGGTGTCTGTTAAACGGACGTCACATTACCCGGATGCCTCCACCCCCCCCCCCCCTGACTCTCCACGTCCTTCTCTCCAACCTCCTCCATGTTGAGTTGGACTGTGCGTCAACGCTATAATCAATACGCCTCAAACGGTTCCAATCCCCTCTTCCCGCGGGCTTCCCGGGTCCAAACCCTCTTTCCCCCCGGGCTCCGGTTCCAAACCACTTTTCCCCAGGCTCCTGGTTCGAAACCCCTTTTCCCGGGGGCTCCTGGTTCCAAACCCCTTTGTTTTTGTATACCTTGCCGAGCTCGTATGAGAGCTAACGCACAACACACAGCAAGGGGGGCATGAACAAGAGGGGCGGAGTGGGAACGACAAAACAGTGGGGAAACAGAGACTTAGGAGTCTGTGAAGGGAGAGGGATGGGGCGGGAACAGGGAATAAAAATGGACATAACAGGGACTTTCAGGAAGGAAAGCAGGGAATTTGAAGGAGGTGGTTTGGGTGGATTAACGGGGGTAGAAAAGATCGTGTTTGGATGGGGAAATAAGAGGTGGTGAACAGCTGTTTTGAACCTGGAGGGAAGAAGGGATTGAATAGAGTGGGGAGTTTTCCAAAGGCGGGAAAAAAAGAGGAATGAAAGAGAAAGGTGAGCAGTAATCGTGTTTTGGATTTTTCCAGAAGGGGGTTGTGTGGCCCTTGAGCGCCCTGCGGAAATGTGGTGGCGACTCGCAGAGAAGCAGGGGGTGGCGAGACTGGAGAGGAGACGGTAGAAGACAGAAAGACCACTGACCTGCCTGCGGTGAGAGAGTGAGAGGCCCAAAACTCAGCCTCGCGCAGGAGATGCCAATGATCCAAATGCCTTGTTTCCACAGCGTGAAGCCGAGAAAGGTGAGAGGCGGAGCACCAGCCCAGAGAGGAGAGCAGTACTCCATCAGGCTGCGCGAAGATGTCCGTGGTCAGGAGCTCAGGTGGGCCGAGAGAGACTTTGCACGACGGAGGATGCCAGTCGGGACTGGCTTTGGAGGCAGTTGAAATGGGCTTTCCCTGAGAAAGATTATGGCAGACAGTGAGACCAGAAGCTTGAAAAAAGGATTTTCAGAGGATTGTGAGAAAGTGGAGGGGGTTTTCAACGGTCTTTTCGAGAGACATAGTGAGAATGTGAAATTTGTCGGATTGAAAGACATGTTCCAGTGTTGGACGCAGTTTTTTTTACCAGATCTGCAGAGCGAAAAGCTGCTGCTTGCCAGTCTGAGGGATGACAGATGGTACGGCAGAGGGTGGAGTCATCAGCAAAGAGATAAAGAGGATTTAACCGAGTCGGAGAGATCATTGCGATAAAACCAAAAAAGAAACAGGGCCCAGAACGTCCTTGGGAACTCCAGCCTGGACAGGAAGGGGGGATGAAAGAACTCCATTTTAAGCTGGCCTTGGAGCTGGCCTTGGATACCATAGGAAGACATTTGGTGAGCAGGGCAGGGTACCAGACCGTGTCAAAGCACACGATATGCTTGGATGTGCTCTGATTTCATGTCTGGCATGAGGACCTCCATCCATGATGGATAGCAGCAGCCAGCATATCCAGGGAGAGTGACCTGGTCCTGGAAACCAAATTGATCGAAATCAGGCCTTGAGAAGAGGAGAGGATTTAATGCTGAACGATGATGATTCCTTAAACCTTGCTGATGATTGGAGAAGGTTGGTTGGCTGTAGTTGCAGGGATCTGTTTTTGCACCTTTTTAGCGGGCAGTGATGTTGCTGATTTTCAAGCAGATGGCAGATGACCTTGAGCAAATGAGAGTGGTGACAGAACAGAGAGAGGGTAGCAAGAACAGCGAGCAGTTTTTTCGGACATGTGGGCTATGCTCTGTGGACCGGTTGCAGAAGGTGAGTCGAGGTTTGAAGCAACTCTCCACCTTGTCAGGAGAAAAGGACAGTTGGGTGCGACTGGTCAGTGAGTAGAGAAAGCGATGGGTTTTGGGAAACTAGATTCAATGCAAACACCGAGTTTAGGCAATTCAGCCTTTTTCACGTAACGTGTAAGCCAGTGCGCCATTTTGAGGAAAGGGAGGGATGAGGGGGGAACGGACCCACAAAACAGATTTCTGAGATGCCACAGGATTGGAGGAGGAGAGAGGTTTGAAAGTTCAGACAAATAAGAATGTTGTTTTCTGTCTCTCCTGAGAATAGTACACACTTGTTCTGAGCTTTATGGAAGGAACTGAGATTACCCTCAATTGGGTTGCTTCCAATGAGCAAAGGCAAGTTGTTTCAAGGACAACTGCCTCACCACAAGCTTCAGTGAACCATGGCTGGGAAGAAGGGTAAGGACTAACTGAAGACGAGAGGGATAAATCGTGCATGAGGGAGAGCAATTTCTTTGAAAGAATTCCCAGGATAGTTGATTGTTGAGAAAGTAGGATAGGAGACCAGTCTATAAGTTTGATGCTACTTGGAAGACCTGCCGTCAGCTGAGTGAAAGCCAGACCTCGACGTGGTGAGGTGGTTCTCTGATAAATAGCAGAGAGACGTCCACTTTGACAAGTTGATAACATCGCAAAAGTTTCAATTATTTTCGTTGAGTTTTCAGAGAAATGATATCAAATTTTCCTTTAATTCAATATGGCTGCCATACCATGTACATATGACGACAATTAACAATAAAAACATTCTCCATCGGAGTCCTCCATGTTTAAAATTTTGCATCGATCGGACAAGCGAAACAGAGAAAACCAATTTTTAAAGTGAAAATTGAAACGTGGACACGTAGACAGACAGACACAAACGTCAACAGAACACCGAACACAATGGACAATACAACAGTTCAGAAAAGGAAAGAGAAACCCAAAACTAAAAAGGGAATTCAAAAAATAAAAAACAAACACAAAATTGGAGACAAAGACCTCGAGTGCTTGGGTGTTGAAAACAAACTCTCTGGAATGATAGCTGGAAAGATAAAATAAAAAAAAAACACCACCGTTGAGGAAGCAAACACAGGAGAAAACAAAACCACATGTTTGAGAGTAACCGAAGAGATTCTTCACACTCCATTTTGTTTGCTCTCTTCAATCTCAGTCCTCCCTGCAGGTCTTCAAAGGCTGTTCACCACCATCTCAATATCTTCCCCCATCCAAAATCTTGATATTTACTACCCCCGTTGATCCCCCCCCATACCACCTCCTTCAAATTCCCTGTTTTCCTTCCTGAAAATCCCTGTAGTTCCGTCTTGTTTCCATCCCATCCCTCTCTCTTCCACGAATATCCTCTTGTCTTTTTCCCCCACTATTTTGTGCTTCCCTCTCCCTCCCTTCTTGTCTCCTGCCTTGTGACATGTTTCTTTGTATAGCTCTTACACAAGCCTAGACTTGGTAGCAAAAAAACAATAAAAAAGTGCCAGTCCCTGATGATGAGAAACATCCCCATAACTGATGCTGCCACACCAGGCTTCAGGGTATGGTGTCCTTTGGCTGATGTGCTTTGTTGGGTATGCACCAAATGTAGCGTTTCATTTTTCCATGAGTTCCATCAGACCACAAAACTTTTTTCCACATGGCTTCAGAATGTCTGGATGTTTTTTGTACACCCAAACAGGACTCAAGGTGGGCTTTTTGTGTAATGGCTCCTTCTTGCCACCTGACCGGAGAGCCCAGACTTGTGAAGTGCTTGAGATATTTTGTCACATGCAAACCAGTGATCAGTCTCCTTCCCATGAAGGCTGCAGCTCTTTCAATGTGCTTGGCCTCTTGGTGGCCTCTGATCAGTTTCCTTGCTTGGTCATCCATTTGGAGGGACGGCCTGATCTCGGCAGGGTCTTGGTGGTACCATACGCTTCCATTTCTTAATAATGACTGTCTTGACTGTGCTCTAAGGAATATTCAAGGCCTTTGAATATTTTTATACCATCCTGATCTGTGCCTTTCCACAACTTTATCCCAGAGGTCTTTTGAAAGCTCCTCAGTGTTCATGGTTGAGCATTTGCTGTGAAATGACGACCCAGCACTGGATACCCACAGGAACGGCTGATTTTATTCTGAAATCATCAGAATCACAACAATTTAAACAGGTGCAGTCATTTAACCTGGTGTGTGAATTTGAAGGTGATTGGTTACACCTGAGCTCGTTTACAATTGCTGTTATAAGACACTTATAAACCAAGATATTCAGTTTTGTGTTTTTATTAATTTTCTGAAATTTGTATATTGTTTTTTCACTTGAAGTTGTGGGTTACGATGTGTAAATAAAGGTGTAAAAAGTCTGATTTAATGATATTTAATTCCAGTTATAGGCATCAAAAGGTGAAAATTTGAAAGGGGGTGTAGACTTTATAAGACACTTACTCTGACTCGTTCTCCATCCCAGTTAACATGACGTCTTCCAAACCACTGCAAAGTCCTTCTTTTGTCTCTCCCCAACTCTTTCCAGATCTTTTACAATCTCCCTGCTCTTTGTCCTTCTCCCAGTCATCGGTATATATTTGTTGATGTATCTTTTGTATTTTTCATTTCTCTTCTTTGCAATCGATGCCTGGATTTGCTGTTATTTCCATCCCATGTGTGCATCATTACTCACACCTGTTCCTGGAATTTCTTTTGATGTATTGTTTGATGTCGAGATGCAGATGATGAAAATTAAAGGCCTTGTTCACACAGAACAATTATAGAGATTCTCTCAGGTGTCTGATTCATGTTTATACAGTTTGATGAATGATTAAACGCTTTGTGACACACAGAACAATTGAGGGTTTCTCTCCGGTGTGTATTCTTTGATGTCTATGAGTTCGATGCTGATTAAACGTTTTGTACACACAGAACTTGTGGGGTTTCTCTCCAGTGTGATTTTGTTGATGTGTGATGATTAAATGTTTTGTACAACACAGAACAATTGTAGGGTTTCTCTTGGGTGTGTATTCTTTGATGTCTATGAAGTTGATGTGATTAAACGCTTTGTGACAACAGACACTTGTAGGGTTTCTCTCCGGTGTGTATTCTTGATGTGTCGATGCATTTAATGGATGAGCAAAGGCCTTGTTACACACAGAACAATTGTAGGGTTTCTCTCCGGTGTGTATCTTTGATGTATCGATGCAGTTGATGAACGAGCAAAGGTCTTGTCACACACAGAAAATTGAGGTTTTCTTCCGGTGTGCAATATCTGATGCTCATGGAAGTGTGATGACTGATTAAATTCTTTTTGCAAACAGAACACTTGTGGGTTTCTCCCCGAATGTATTTTTGATGACGTATAAATTTGATGAAGACAAAGGCCTTCTTGCATTGTGAACACTTGTAGGTTTCTCCAGTGTGCAACCTTTGATGTGTCAACAGATGTGAAGAAGAAGCAAATCCCATCTGCACACCAGTGCACCTGTGCGACGTCTCACCTGTGCATATATTTACACATCCTGTTAAACACGATGAGGAGGTGAAGTCTTTGTTGGTAACAGAAAAATTGTTGTCTTCTCACTTCTTGGCTCTCCTGTTGCAAGACATTGATACACCTGTCGCAGTTGTTGTTGTGTAGACACACCCCTAAACTTGTCAACATCCTGACAAAAAGTCTCTGTCAGGTGATGATCGAAAGAAACTTCTCTGTCCAATGACGAGGAACAGTTGACACTGAAGATGTTTCAAATTTTTTCTCTGCAAATTGACAATGGAGCAAAAACATCAATAAATCACTTTTACAACTTGACAAGCACTCGTGAGCACATAGTCTCACCTTGCAGTTCATTCTGAAAAAATACCATTATTAACTGAATACCCCACTATTATGGCCACTACTATCATGGACCAATATACACAATCATCCATGCACCC
>JAXMNL010001704.1:498-17166 GCA_035128595.1 Eptatretus atami
AAAAGAAGAGAGATGCTTCCTAAGTCTGATTGAAGCGTGGCTCCAATTTTTGAATAAATAGTTCTTACCACCTCCCACCTCCACACGCTAATCCGAAGGGAAAAAAGTAAGGTGGAAACATAAGTACAGGAATGGTGTAGAGAGAAACTCCTGCGGTAAAACTTTTCATTTAAACTCCCTCCCACCCACCTACTCCCCCACGCCCCCCCCCCAGCCACCTCTCTCCCGCCTGATGAGAGTGTAAGAAACTTTCATTCAGTGTTATACTCTCAGTGAATGTTTTGACAATTTTGTAAGGGCGTTTCTGACTGGGTGGACCAAGGGAAGTGCAGTGGTGTATGTATGTGGACGTGAGGTTGAATCTGCAGCTGCTACTTCCACCTCATCAGAGCGATTTTGCAAACCAGATCAGTTGTGTTTTTCTGTAAATTTTCCTCCCAGTTGTTGCCTTGGTGTTTTTGGTCCAATTTTCCCATGTAAATCGTACATGTTGTCCTGTATTGTTACTGGTTTGAGGGTCGTGAGCGGAGTACTCGGACGTGCTTTCCCAGCACAGTGAAGCGATGAGGCCGGCAGATTTTAAACTCCGTGGTATGAACGGTTGATAGGAAACAACAGATGCCATCTAAGATGTTTGAAAATCCGCTTTACCTTTCATGCAAATTAATCACAACCCCAGATGGGACCGCGCACTTCAATGCGCACTGCTGTCAATCAGAATGGCTGGAGCGATACCGTAAGTGGGACGTTGCCCAAATGCACGAACCATAACGGAAACGGCGAGGGGCAGAACTCCTGTCACTAGATGTGCTAATGGTCGACAATGGAATTGACGATCTGGCAGTTTTGGAAAACAGGTTATGGATCAAAAGGACACAGGAAAAACAGTTCATCAGAGAAAGACTTTACCTCTTAAGTACATATCACCAACTTAGTCATCTGAGAACATTTCTATGCATGGAGTCGCCTCATTCACATCCACAGGAAAACGAGATAAGGAAGAGTGAGAGACAGAGAGAGAAAGAAGGCTGGGCTTGTTGGTGGGACCGCATCCACTTCCCCCGATGTAATCCTGTGGGTTTAAACATTGCTCCAATGTGAAACAGGGTTGGGGACATCATGATGTGGGTGCCACAGTGTTGGGGAGAAAGTTGCGGGTGTATATTCGTGTTTCAACAGAGGTAATTGTAAATTAAATTGTAACTCATCCCTAAATGGGTCCGATGATGTAAATCTTTTTGGAATACTCTTTGTGGTGTTCCAAGTGAATGAATTAGTAGGTCGGGATGGCAAAGAAAGAATGTGAGTAATGTGTTAGCCAGCGTGCCCAGCGGAAACTCCGCACTCAATTGAATTATCTGCACCGGCACTCAGCTCCGATTCGCTCTCACAGATGCTCTTTCTTGAGGAGGCTCTGCCTTGGCTCCTTGACTTCCAAGGACACGTTACCCATGCCCGCCAAGCCTGGGAAATTCTCGTGCTTATGAAGCTTCCAAGGGAGGTGTGGTTTGGGCCTCCCCGGTGAGCATGGCTTGAGCTTGGCAATGCCCTCGCCCACTGATGCACTCCTGTTGCACGCTGCGCTCAATTGGCCGAGCAGTGGTTTCGATCAATGAAGCTCGACGCCCAAGCTCGCACCATGTGTGGTGCTTGTTCTGTTTGTTGCTTGTCCATTGACAATACTCACACTCCCAGTCCGCTTATTGATGCACTTTATGAATGTGCTGCTTTGATTTTGCAGTGAGTTGAAAATGTGGCTTTTGTGAGGTGCGACGTTGTGGATGGATGTTGCTGTATCGTAGGTGGTGGAGAGAGAGAGCGAGAGAGTGAGACAGACAAAAGAAGAGAATAAAGAAGAGAGAGAGAGAGAGAGAGAGAGAGAGAGACAGAGAGAGAGAGAGGAGAGAGAGAGAGAGAAGGAGAGAGTAGAGAGGAGAGAGAAGAAGAGGAAGAAAAGACATTAGAAGAGAGGGGATTTAGAAAGAGAAGAATTACAAATAGGGAGTTTTAAATCCGTAAACACACAACACAGTGTCCCTTATGATAAGAGGGGAGAGTTAATTAGCAAAACAAAATTGTTGCAGATGTAAACCAAACTACAGGGACCCCTAACATGTTGGACGTGTCTCCTGGGGCCTTCAAAGCGCAACAGTATTGCTGAATGAATTTTCTTGTTGTTCAAGGCCTACTCCTGCGAATAGCTGCCATATGAAATTAATGTTGTCCCTTTGATGCCACGTGTTCCTCATTTTGCTTCCATTTTCCCCCGAATATTGCAACTTTCTTACCTTCCTCTAACGTTTTAAAATAAAAAAAAAAAAAATCCACAAAATCCACTTTTCCCTCCTCGCTTTAAAAAAGCAACAAAAAATTTAACTCAAAATGATCTCTTCTCCTTGATTTCTCTGCCATACTTCAATCTTATAATTTTGCTTTCTCACGATCTCCGAAAGATCTTCATTGAATGTAAAACACTTCTCCTTCTTCTTTAAAAAGCATTTAAAAACATTTTAAATGCGTCATTTTCCTTATTCTTTACTAGGAGTATGCACAACATGTTTTTCTTCACACAATTGATGCCTCCTCCTCTTTCGCTTATTCTTCTCTTCGTTCAGAATGATTATTTTCCCAAACTGCTGTAAAGCTACAGCCTTGTGCATCACCCTCCCTCCCATAACCCGCAGCACCACCTTTCTCTCGCAACAAAATTATTTCGCACGCATCATAGACTTTTATTCCATCTATCTATACTATTCAGCAAGTGTGGTGTGTGTTGTGTGTGTGTGTGTGTGTGTGTGTGTGTGTGTGTGACCGCGCTGTTTCTCGACAACATTGGTCCGATCTCATTTGAAACTTGCCAGGTATATTTGGCTGGGGCTGAGGATGTGCGCTTTTCAAGGTTTTTATTATCGACAAGTTGGCTTGCCAAGTTATGGCCATTTATTTACAACGAATGAGCAGGACACACGTTTTCTGCGTAGGCGTGGCCGGTTGGGGAAGAGAACCTCAAGCCGCGTTCCCATTAAGGTGTTACAACGTACCGATTCCGGATTAGTGATGACTTGGTGGTATTCTAATAATTCATTTCTCGATTCTTATATGCGCATTTTATATTATAAACAATGACAATCCAGTCGTCGTTTTACGGGGAGCGAAGGAAGGGTGTGGTTTTTGATTGAAGTTTTTTTTGTTGTTTTTTTTTTGGGGGGGGGGGTTGCAAAGTACGGGCAATGTCTATCTGGCGAGAGGAAGGAAGCGCGCTGTGTGTTGTTTCTGGCTCGCGTTTGAAAGTTTTTTGTTGTTTTTTTTTTGCGTCGTACGGCACGCAATATACGGGCAGCACGTACGGGCACAGTTGAAGGGAAGAAGGCTGTAGTGTGTTTTTTGTTTTCTGGCTCGGGTTTGAACGTTTTTTGTTTTTTGCTACGTACGGACATGCAGTATCGGGGAAGTACTGTATGTCAATTTGTGAATCTTGAGAATCAGTTTGCAAAGGTTGGCTGTTCACACATCAAAATCATTCTTCACGCTTCTTTACTGTGTCAGTAGCCCCCAACTATCTCCAATCAAGTCGATATCCTTCAAATCCTCCCTTCTACGTGTCTTTCTCAGCATCCTCCACTTCATGTCTCTCTTTCCGCATATCTGCCTCAATCCACACACTCAAAGCTTCATGCTCCATCTTTCTGCAACATTATCATCCCACCCCTCAAGCTTCCCCTCAAGCCTCCTCCCTGTCACTAAATATTTTGTGGACCTCAAACATCTAGGCATCCTCCAACCTGACAGATCACTCATGCCAGGCGCTGTGATAAACTGGACATCATCTGTTCCCAGAATCCTTCTTCCACGAGACCTCCCTGATCCTTTTGTGTCTCCCTTGGCTATGTCTCCTCTGATTTGACGACATGAACCCTGTCCTGGTGGTTGAGTCACAATGTAATCAAGTACACCCATTTCTCACTGTTCGTATGCTGCTCTACACTCTACACTATCATACAAGCTGAGGTATTGTACCGTGCTGCTGCGATTTCTCCTCAGTTCCACCTCTTGTTTGTGTGTGTTGTACCATCATTCAAACAGTGATGACTCAACCTACTCAACCATGTTAAACAGCATGGACTAACTTTTACCACTCATCCCAAACTCTCTCTGCCTCATCTGTGGTGATTTAATCGTCAGCGATGAAATTGGCTGGTTGTTGGTACCCTCTCTCACCAGCCATGGCACTTCACGCAAAGGACTTCTGTGACTCCAAGGACTGACTCAATTTCTGAACTTTCCGAAATGGATTCTCCTCAAAATGGTAAAATGCTCCCTTCTGACCCAGGTCCGGCTTTGACCAGGTCTGACCCAGCGGTGGCCCCAGGTCCGGCTTTACCGAGGACAACCAGGGGATTAATCCCCTGAGTGACGAGCTGGTGTCTCGTACCCGTGGCCACAATATATAAGGTGGCCTGGCCGTTCATGGAGTTACCTTCATGAAAATCCCTGTGAACCAAAATCAGCAAACTTGGGGGTATTGGGGAAATCGGGTTCGGAAAGAGTTCTCAAGAACACAAAGTAAAGTTTATTTTGCTGAGAGGCGATAAAGACGAGTTGATGGAGATGATCGTGTTGGAGGGTTTGAGAGGGTTATTGTGTTGAAGGCCGTCGTGTTCGGTGGATAAATGTGGAAAATAGTTCACCAACCCACGATGACTAAATCACATTGAGTGATTGAGGAAGGGTGATCACCAAGACTGCAACACTACCGAGGGTGGATGCTCCTCTCAATGCTGGGCAATGTCTTTGCTTGGGCGAAGGAGCTCCTTGTGAGCCAACGGCCACAATTTCTCGTGCCCAACTTGTCAGCAAGACGTCTCCGCTGCAATTGGGTGATCTTATTTAGTAGGTTCGTCGGCAGGATTTGCACTCCGACCAAGCGTAAAACACTTCATTCGCAAAACCCATAATGCAAAAGAAAACTGAAAACACACAGGTTCATGGTTTCAGCACCCCCAGGCTATTCACTGGACTTGGTATTCCACGCTGGTGTGCAGCAAAAGAGGATTTGCATGTGCTCATTGATGGTGGCTGGAGATGATCCAGAAACTGCAGAGTTTTACCGGAGTGCTCAGTTCCTCAATACCGACGACAGGCTTGTTGTAGGCATCTCTGAAGTTGTAGCATAAATCAGGAGAATGGTAGCCAATCCCAGCCGAGGCTAGATTGCAAGCTGAAGAATGAGAATGTAGCTAAGTTGTTTGTGAACAGGTTAGTGGGGATTTGGGGGGTCTGGGTGCTTGGGGAATCCTGAAGAGTTGGGGAGTGCTCTCAAGCCCACATCGTTGGATGTTGCGGGTGGACACTTGGAACTCACAATAGGGTAAAGAATAATTTTGTCTCTCAAGACACACTGTGATACTATTGACCAGAGTTGCAGGGCCAGGCTTAATGGCAGAGCTGAGCTGTCAGGGAGCTGAGGAGTAAAACTGTATATGAAGGCCACGGAGGAGGAGTGATGTAAGAGACATTTTTTAATGATATGATGATGATAGGCTCGGATGACAGGGTAAGGGTTAAAATAGTGCTATACTGGCATTAACTCCAAATGCGCGATGTGTCCCTTACATCACTCCTCCTCGCGGCGCTCATATGTCTCCAGGGTGAACAAGGAAGCCTATGTGCGAGGAATCTGTGAGAGGCTAGAGCATCACCTGTGGTCAAGTGATTCTAAGTCCTGTATACAGGGGAATTTGCACATTGGTTTCGTCCAAGCCGTCCCTCGGTGAACTGCAGTTAGAGCACAGGGTGTGGGCTCTTGACAGAGGAGTCAAAATGAAGGACAGCTGGTCCGGTTAATTTGAGCGGCTGTACCAGCTGATCCCCACGCTGTCAAGTGGATTTTTAGGGGTGTTTCTATCCCCCATTGCTGACCTCCAATCACTGTGATCCACCTTCATTGTGGAAAAAGGCTGCGGTGAACCGGTTTGAAATGGGGTAAAGCTCTAGGGATCTGTGGCACCCATGCGACTTCTCAAGCGGGTGAAATGCGTGCACTCGTGTCATTGCATGCAGTTCTGTGCTCTACCTGAACACAGGCATCATTCCCACTGACTAGAAGAGGGGCCATGTTGTACATCTCCCTAAAGGTCAGGGTGATTGCCAGGACTGACAACTACCGAGGGGTGATTCTGCTATCAGTACCGGGAAGGTTTGCTCGGATAATTCTTGAGACGGTTCGCACTGTCTGCTTGAGCACCAGCATCCAGAGCAGTCAGGATTTTACACCAAACAGGTCAACGATTGACCGTATCTTTGATCTTCGGTCCTCGCGACGCAGAAGAGAGTTTTAGCAGGGCTGCTTGCAGCTTATGTTGATCTTGCCAACGCGTTTTGATTCAGTGATCGGATGCCCTCTGCAGGATTCTTGGTCTTCGTGGGGCTCACCAAAACGATCAAATCTGATATCTGAACTATACTCCGGTACTGAGAGTGCTGTGAGATGTGGTGTACCATCTCCACTTATTCTCAGTTGTTACTGGAGTTCATCAGGGGTGGTGCACTGGCCCCCACACTTTTCAGCACTTGTATGGACTGGATTCTAGGGGAGGATGTTGGAGAGATCAGATTGGTGCATCTTTGGGAATGTCAAGATCTCTGACCTTGATTTCACAGATGATGCAGTCATCTTTGTGAAACTCTGGATATCTTTTTGGGGGCCCTCGAGGTGCTGAATGAGCAGTCAGAGCCTGGGATTACGGGTTCGCTGGGTCAAAGCTGAGATCTCGCTTTCATGACATCTTGGATGCTGCATCTTGCTGTACCTGTTTGGGTGTGGATGTTGAGGTCACGCGGGAGATTCACTTTCCTTGGCAGTGATATCATGTCTCTGCTGGCTGTGAGGCAGAGGTCAATCGAGCGTCTGTGTCGGGCCTGGGAGTCATCGGATTCACTGGATCATGGGGTGTGGCACTGCTGTACCTGTGCAGAGGACGAAAGTCTGAGTCTTCAGGTTCTGGTGCCTTCCATTCTTGCTCTACGAAAGTGAGACTTGACTCTGACAGGGATCTGAGAGGAGACTTTAATTACTGCCTACTACGTGCCTTGTGGTTGTCTGTCTGTCTGTGTGTTGTGACTCTCTCCAGAACATAGCTCCGTGACGTTTAATGATGCGATTCTCGATGAAACTTGGACACAAGCTAGATATCATGGTCTAGTTGTGTCTTTTGTATGAGGGGCGTCACACACCCCTGTGGGCGGAGCCACGTCCACGTGAAATTTTTTCTTCGTTTTTTTTCTCGCAATTTTCATTTCTTGAAGCTGTGCATAATGTCCATAGCACAACATATAAAAAAATCCGATTTGATTTGGTCAATTTGTTTGACGTAAGAGAAAGGTTTTTTCGGAAGGGCTTCCTCAAAGTCTTCCACTAAATCAATTGTACTATCGTGGCATTTTCAATATGCCCGCGAACCGTCGTCGCCTCCGGCGAGTATTAAACATTCTTCTTTGGGTAAATATTCAGTTGCAAGAATGGAGATCTTTCCCAGCAATCTGTCTCAGATGTCTTGAGTGTCATGTCAGATTCTCAGAAGATTAAGTTGCGTGTTTGGTTCATCACAGACAGGTGTTTAAACTGAAAAAATAAAAAATAAAATAATAAATGAGTCAACACTAAGAGACATATAGACAGAGACATAGAAGACAGAGGGAGAGAGAGACAGATGAGAGAAACAGAGACAGAGACAGATAGAGAACAGAGACAGAGAGAGGTCAAAGAGAGAGAGACAGAGACAGAGACGAGAGAGAACAGATGACGAGAGATAGAGAGAGAGAGAGAGAGAGAGAGAGAGAGAGAGAGAGAGAGAGAGAGAGAGAGAGAGAGAAGAGAGAGAAGAAAAAAAGAGAAGGAGACAGAGAGAGAGAGAGACATAAAACAGAGAGAGAGCAGCAGAGAAAGATAGAGAGACAGAGCAGAGACAGATAGACAGAGACAGATAGAGAGACAGAGAGACAGATAGAGAGACAGACAGAACCACACACACAACTACAAAACCACACACAACACCTACAATACCAATATTGTGATGGGTTCTCTTCGTCGTCAATGAAGGATAGTTCATGTCTCAGTCATTTACCATTGGGACAAGAATGAGAAAAAATGAAAAAGCCGTCAAGACAGATTTTCGATCAGGAGCTGACTTTTAAAGCTCTTCGAGAAAGTGTGATTACGTAATGTTGGAAATTTTCGGGCTTGAACACAATGGGGGCAGCTGTTTTTCAGTTTCAGACAGCTTCCTGTTTTTCAACAGCTCAGTAATTCTAAAGAAATTTTCCCAAAGCTTCCTGTTTTTGACTGCACGACTGTGCTCTGCCCACATTTTACAAACCGAAGGAAAATAGCTTTTTCTTTCGTGTTTCAATAGACCAAGTGAATATACTCGATGGTGATGAATGTAATAAATAAAATTAATTTATTCCGAAAGTTAGAACATGAACAAATATTCATTGGATCACTCTTTGAATGGAATGAAAATTATGAAGGGAAAAAAGTGTTTTAATCAGTAAGTCCCAGTTTAAATTTGCTCAATGGGCAGTAGATCAGTCTCTATTTTGGCTTTTGGGCCTTGAGACAGTCTCAACTTTTTTTGTATTACTCTCTGTCGAGGCTCTATTAGAGACTAACACACAACGGCACATGACAAGGGGGGGGCAATGGAGACAGAGGGGAGGGGAGTGGGAAGGACAAAATGTGGGACGAGACATGTGGAGATATGTGGGAAAGGGAGAGGGATGGGCCGGCGAAACATCGGGGATACAAGATGGAACATTACAGGGACTTTCAGGAAGGAAAGCAGGGAAATTTGAAGAGGTGGGCTTGGGGTGGATTAACGGGGTAGAAAAGATCGAGGATGGGATGGGGGAATGATGAGAAGGTAGTGGTGAACAGCTGTTTTGAAGGCCTGGAGGGAAGATGGGAATGAATAAGAGTGAGGGGAGTTTATTCCAAGGCGGGAACAAAAGAGGAATGAAAGAGTGAAGGTGAGCAGTGAATTCGTGATTTTGGTAGTTTTACCAGAAGGGGGTTGTTGGCGGACTTGAAGCGCCCTGCGGAAATGTGGTGGGGACAAATCGCAGAGAGAGCTGGGGGCGAGGCTGGAGAGAAGACGGTAGAAGAACAGAAGACCACTGACCAACCTGCGGTGATTGAGTGAGAGGCCAAAGACTCAGCCTCATTGCGGGAGATGCCAATGATCCGAAATGCCTTGGTTTCTACAGCGTGAACCAAGAAAGGTGGGAGGCAGAAGCACCCAGCCCAGACGGAGAGCAGTACTCCATCAGGCTGGGACAAAAGCTTGTAAGTGGTCAGAGAGCTCAGGTGGGCGGAGGAAGGACCTTGCACGACGGAGGAATTCCCAGTCGGCGACTGCTTTGGAGGCAGGTTTGAAATGTGGCTTTCCCAGGAGGTCAATGGCAGATAGTGAGACCCAGAAGCTTGAAAGAAGGACTCTTCAGAGGATTGTTGAGAAAGTGGATGAGGGGGGGAGGGGGTTCCTAAAACGGTCCTTTTCGAGAGAGACATAGTGAGAGTGTGAGATTTGTCCGGATTGAAAGACATGTTCGACGTGTTCCAATTTAACATTTGTTTGCATGGGAGGGGAGAAAATCAGTCTCCTGTTTTGAGCTTTTGGGGGCTTGAGTCCAGAAAAGTTTTCCCCATTCATTTGTATTGGAGGGGAGGAAATCAGTCTCCTATTTTGGGTTTTTTTAGGCTTGATTCAGAGAGTTTTTTCCCTTTTCCCCCATTCATTTGTATTGAGGGGAGGAAATCAGTCTCCTATTTTGGGTTTTAGGGCTTGATTCAGAGAGTTTTCCCCTTTTTCCCCGTTCATTTGTAATGGAGGGGAGGAATATCAGTCTCCTATTTTGGGTTTTTGGGCCTTGATTCAGAGAGTTTTTCCCTTTTCCGCCCCATTCATTGTATTGGAGGGGAGAAATCAGTCTCCTATTTTGGGTTTTAGGGCCTTGATTCAGATCGTTTTCCCTTTTCCCAATTCATTTGTATGGGAGGGGAGGAAATTAGTCTCCTATTTGGGGTTTTTGGGCTTGATTCAGAAAGTTTTTTCCTTTTCCCCATTCATTTGTATTGGAGGGGAGGAAATCAGTCTCCTATTTTGGGTTTTAGGGCCTTGATTCAGAGAGTTTTTTTTCCCTTTTTCCCCAATTCATTATATATGGGGGGGAGGAAATCAGTCTCCCTATTTTGGGATTTAGGGCCTTGATTCAGAGAGTTTTTCCCTTTTCCCCCATTCATTTGTATGGGAGGGGAGGAAATCAGTCTCCTTTTTGGGTTTTAGGGCCTTGATTCAGAGAGTTTTTTCCCTTTTTCCCCATTCATATTATATGGGAGGGGAGGAAATCAGTCTCCTATTTGGGTTTTAGGCCTTGATTCAGAGAGTTTTTCCTTTTTCCCCATTCATTTGTATTGGAGGGGAGGAAATCAGTCTCCTATTTTGGGTTTTTGGCCTTGATTCAGAGAGTTTTTTTCCCTTTTTCCCATTCATTTATATGGGAGGGAGGAATCAGTCTCCTATTTTGGGTTTTAGGGCCTTGATCAGAGAGTTTTTCCTTTTTCCCCATTCATTTGTATTGGAGGGGAGGAAATCAGTCTCCTATTTTGGGTTTTTGGGCCTTGATTCAGAGAGTTTTCCCTTTTCCCCATTCATTTATATGGGAGGGGAGGAAATCAGTCTCCTATTTTGGGTGTTTGGGCTTTGATTTCAGAGAGTTTTTTCCCTTTTTTCCCCATTCATTTGTATTGGAGGGGAGGAAATCAGTCCTCCTATTTTGGTTTTTGGCGCTTGATTCAGAGAAGTTTTTTCCCTCTTTGTTCCCCATTCATTGTATATGGAGGGAGGCAATCAGTCTCCTAGTTTGGGTATTTTTATACGGTAGTAGGTATTACGTGGCCTTTGGAGAGGGCATTCAGGACGAGATTTTCCAATATGAAATATGGGGTGGGAAAAAATAATATGGGAAATCCTCCATCCTTGATATTTTTCGCCTCCACGATATCATGGCCATTAATCACTGGGGAAAGAGACAACCTCAAAATAGGAGGGAGGGACAAATATGCACTAGTCTCCTCCCCGCTATTTTGGGTTTTTTTGGGCCTTTCGAGAGTTTTTTTTTTTCTTTTCCCATGAATTTAAAATGAAATTTGGCGGGAACCTTAAATGGGAAAAATCTCTCTCCTGCAACATTTCCAATGGCCCGATAACATGAATATGGGAGGACCTGATCTGTCTCCCTAGAAAGCCCAACAATTTAATTCGGAATGGACTACTGATTACGACTTCGATAGGACATACTCTGTATATCAAAGCCATGATCCAAATATACAGGGGACTTGATCTCCCATATCACATTCACAATATTGATATGTGTGTCATGTCTAGTGGATGGGTGGAGTATTAAGTGGGAAATGAAAAAGCACGCATTACTCTGGACATTCTAACAGGGCTCGCAGATACTAACCCATAAATAACTCACAGAGTATGCAAACACGCAATCATTAATTCTCTGACCTCCAGGACGCGATATACCAAATGAGTGGGTCGAACAAAAGGAACAAGCTCTCTATGGAGTCAGGAGCCCTTAAGATAGAGAGACTTCCTGTCTTATCCACATGCATGCGCCAAAAGACGGAGTTTTTTCCTCGGTTGTGACAATTTCTCTTTCCCCTCCCCCCAATGTTTGAGTAGTGATAGATATGCCTTGTTATGGGATGCGAACAAAGAGTGCGTGGACATTATATATAAACCCCCTTCTGAATCAAGGGCCTAAACCCAAATAGGATGATCGGTGATTCCGCTCAAACATAACCAGCTCAACTGAAGGGGAGCACCGAGGATGGAAGCGTAAGGTGAATACATAGAGAGATAGAAAATAAACTCTCTGAAATCAAGCCCAAAAACCCAAAAGGAGGGACTGATTTCTCCTAACCTGGGGGGCGCGAGGGGAGGGAGCGAGATTGGATTGAGTAGAGGATATATCACCAGAGAGGGGAGATTAACTGCTGCTAGAGCCAAGCAGAAAGACAACTAATATAGGCGAATAATTACATGCACGATACGTATTTGAGGAATTCCTCTTTAACAGTGGTCTCTTGCCATCATACTCCGAGATGAGAATGAATAGATGGCAATAAAAAAACAAGTATAGGGAAATACGAGACCTTCAATCTATATCCTTGAGAGCCTTTCTATAGGCTCGCCACATCAAAACTGAACACCATTCTTTCCTATTAATATAGGAGAGAACTGATTATATTTAAAATTTATATCACATCCATAATTATACAAAATGATTGTGGAAATAAAGTTGAGAGAGAAAAATCTTCTTTCTGTATATTTTCTTTTATAAATCGTTCAATATCTCTAAAAAAACATAATATATGTTGGCCACCGACTGTAATCTCTCAAGGTCCTCCGACCACCCGAACATATACACTTAAATAATTGGGAAGAATATAATAAATGCGCGAATAAAAACCTCAGCTGAATATACCGAATGTCCGATCTAATCACAACAATCCTCATCAAGTAGTGATGACTGATTCTTCGCTCACACCATCACAAAGTACAACCACGTCCGAATTCCGAGAGGTTGAAATCGTTCGCGGATCTTGTTACCAAGGAAAAAACCATACTTTTTCTGAGAATTATCACCTAGCACCCAACAAAACAGATAGAACGCGGGGTGAACATACCTCTATATACACCTCTAGCGCACGGGAGACGAGATAAATTAAATGAGGAAGGTACTACACTTGTGAGCCGCACTCGTAAAGTATAATCCCAAAACCTAAGCAGTGTGCGTATCGTACCATTGAGGAGGATGTACAGTTGGGTGCCAAAGTTTGGGGAGGAGTTTTGAGTGTATAATTATACTTGTATGCTAGCAAGTCAACAGGGCACTATAGAGACTGCTGAGCAGGAATAGTAGAGTGACTCGGTCGATTTCGTCACATGCCTACAGTGCGCAAAGTCTGGACTATAAGTGACAATTCGGCGAGTATAAAGATGACGGAAACAACTCTCACTGTAATCATACGGCCACCAAATACCCAAAACTGGAGTACTTGCTTTAAATATAATCCCTCATTCCCTCCCCCCTCGTCCCCCCCTGACCTACACCAATATAGATACTGGTGTTATGAATACAAGTTTGAAAGTTGTGATTTGTAGTCAAACATGAAATCTCTGATCTTCTGGTGTCCATAGGAAATACCACTGAAGAGTCTGTTTCGTGCGTACGTCAAGTACTTCTCTCAACGGCCAACCAGTGACGTACAGAGACGTGTCCAGTGGTTCATTCTCGTTTTCCGTCCGCGCTAGCGCGTTCGACGGTGCTCACCAATGATCCATACTTCAGTATTATCGATTCGAAACTGAACGAAAACCCGGGCGCGGTTTAGATTTGAATGGATATAACACAACGAGAAATGAAACGATCAAATGATAGACGAGGATAACGGAATAATCGGGGAGAGGAAACGCCTTCGGACACCCCAAAAAAACAACATTCGACCATAATCTCATAAGTGAGTGTTCGAGTGTGGATGTTATCGTAGAGCGACTCCCTCCCTCGGTCAACTTCCAGTTCATTGGCGCTCTCGCTCGTTTGCTGCAAGGACGAACAGATTCTATTGTAGAGGACCTTTGAAATCTTTGGTAATTAAATTTGAGAATAAAAAAGAAAAAACCAAATACGGGTTTCTGACTTTAAAACTAAACGCCACACCGCCTCCCCACACTCTCCACTCTGTTTACGTCTGCGCGTAATTTAACGTTTCTCTCCGAAACTGCCGGACGGATTGTCGCCACTTCGTCGTGCGGGTTCTCCGTGGTCCAATGTACAGCACGGGCATGTGAGATCGCGACACACGGACAGGTTTGGGATTTTTTTTGGCGATTTTCTAATTTTTAATTCGTTTGCACGGCGACTGTTACGTCACCGCTAGAGAGCGTAATGACGTCATGACCATCATCGGTCATTGGCTGACGTCATTACGTCTGTCGCGACAGACCGTCACCACTGAGAGGCGAAATTCCGCTCCGAAAAAACAGCGTCTGGCGATGTAAACCCTCTCTGCCACGAGCTGACTTCTCACAAGGTGAATTTGACACAACAAATGTAACAAGAAGCATTTATATCAAGTAATTCGATAAATCAACCTTGTGAACACTGGAGAGATTCACGTCCCAACGAACCCTCACTTGAGAAACCGCGGCAGAGCGCGAGGTTTGGCTCGTATATTTTTATTTTCCGGATCGGAGGCTCAGTGGAAGAGCGAAAACAATGAACAGTCGGGATGTAACAGGACAACCGGAAACCGCAGAGAGAGGGAAACACAAACTCAGAGATGAAGGCAAAGATGGAGGGAGGTGGACAAGGAATGGGTGTGGGAGGAATCAGGTGGACAACCATGGACACAGGGACATGGCACATGGACTGCGGAGGACAACATGGACGGGGGGGGAAACAATGGACGGGGGGAGCAACATGGACGGGGGATGCATGGGGGGACAACATGGACGGGGGGGGGGGACAACATGGACGGGGGGGGGACAACATGAACTGGGGGGGAAACAGGACGGGGGGGGCAACATGGACGGGGGGCAACATGGACGGGGGGGATGCATGGGGGGGACAACATGGACGGGGGGGACAACATGAATGGGGGGGACAACATGGACGGGGGGGCAACATGGACGGGGGGGACAACATGGACGGGGGGGGACAACATGACGGGGGGGGACAACATGGACGGGGGGGGGACAACATGGAACGGGCGGGCGACAATGAGACGGGGGAGGAAATGGACGACAAACATGGACGGGGGGGGGGACAACATGACAGGGGGGGACACATGGACGGGGAACATGGACGGGGGGGACAAACATGGACGGGGGGTGGGGGGACAACATGGATGGGGGGCAAACATGGACGGGGGGGGACAAGCATGGACTGGGGGAACACATGAGAATGGGGGGGGACAACATGGACGGGGGGGGCAACATGGACGGGGGGGACAACATGGAAGGGGGGGACAACATGGACGGGGGGACAAACATGGACACAGGGGATGCATGCGGTGAACTCCACCGACCCCCGATCCTCGGTCTGGATGTGAAACTAAAACCGACCAACCCCCCCGATCTTCCTCCTGGATGTGACTTTAACAAGGTGTTTGCTGAGAAGGAAAAACCCTTTGGAAGAGGGGGACATTATTATTGGTTCGACGAGCCGAGGTAGCGCCACCATATTCGTTATGTCTGTGTGTCTGTCTGTCTGTCTGTGTGTCTGTTGGTCTGTCTGTCTGTCTGTCTGTCCAGAGCATAACTCCGTGGACTTGATCCGATCTTGATGAAACTTGGTTATGTGTTCGATATCAATGTCAAGTTGTGTTTCCTGGATGAGGCGAGCTTCGCCAAAAAATAGCCATTTTTAGGGGTAGTCGGATTAAAAATCTATTCTTCTCCAAGGGAATTGACTGAATGGAATGGGTTCTTTTGGTATTTGAATGGCAAAATGAATTATCTCAAACTTGCCGTTGTCCGATTTTCATTTTCGTCCCAAGGTCAAGGTTCACAAGGTCAAAAATTTTGACATAAAAATCATACGACCGCCCAAACTTGAGAGCTGGCATGACAAATTTTTTATGCATAATCTTGAGGTCATTCCCCACCGAAGTCTTCAAACCATTTTGCTCTATCTCGAACACCTGCCCGTGGCGCCCCTTCAAGTTTTTTTACGCTGATTCATCAAAGTATGATAACCGAGGAGTGCGAAATTCCGTATCGCTGATATGACGTTATATTTGTTCCTGGAAGGTTCCAGAGAAGTTTTGCACCAAAGTCAAATCCTTGACTTTGACCTTTAAAGTTCACAAAGGTCCAAAATTTTAAAGTTGTGGGAATCGAACCGGGTTTCGACTTTCTTGACGACTAACTCCAATAAGCTATAGCACGTATCCTGTTCCTTATTTTATTGTCCACAACATTGTTTTGTGACCTTTAAAGGTTATGCAAGGTCAAATTTTGAAAGTTGTTGAACGAAACCGGGTTTTCGACATTTTGCAGCTAATAACCTGTCACTCGTACCACATCATGTTGATCATTTTTTATAACTTGGCAACATATCACATTGTCTCATCCTTGACTTCTGAAACAATCTACATCGTCAAATACCGATCGTGAACCATCGCGTCTCCAGACTTGTTCATGTTATTATTGTTTGTAATAACATTATCGCACTCACAGAGAATAAACAGAGACAGACGACATGTGAGAGCAATTTTCAATTTCGTCACAACAACCATATGTTGGGAACCATTTCATCGGCTTGATGAGTGCCCAACCTCCTCCTGGGTTGAAGTTCCTTGTGCCATAATTACTTATTTATTTATTCTGATGTTGTCTGTGGCTGGTTGGCCGCATCATTTTCTAGGGGCATGCTGTCCCTCTGATGCGGTGTCCCCTCTTACCAGTGTGGTGGTACTCATAATGACAGGTTCAATCAACCTTACTTCTAACCCGGTTTTAAATCAACGGCCCAACAGGGTTTGAACTCAACTTAGTTGAGCGAGTTATGTAACCAATGCCAAATCTCTTCCTT